>JAHWFP010144435.1:0-51284 GCA_023313725.1 Lithobius niger
AAGGTGAACAGCAAGCGTATTGAGGGATCTCTGAGCAAAGCTTGCTAGCACAGTCGAGTGGTGACCGTTAACTACTGGTGGAGTGGCGGTGGGAGTTGATTCCGGTGAAAAAAAATTCCTCCAGGAGTGGTATAAAGAGTTTTTTTTTACGGGTATACGGATTCTGGATGGATGTAGGTTGCAAAACACTTGAGAGAAGAGTTGCCGTTGGCTCCGTCGGACAAAAAAAAAATCAGTCCACGACGGAGGTGCAGTACAATGAACTTTGCGTGCGAGTATTATGTAACTATGGCCTGTTACACAGGGTTACCATCTCTCCGACGGGACCCTAAAAATATAGCAGGCATGCTGTCGGTGTGGAAAAATGTGAAAATTTGCCAGTAGTAAAATAATATGTGAAAAATACGAGTGTTGGTGTGGAAAAAAGACAAAACGCACAAACAAAGTAAAAACAATCAAATTTATCCGCCCTAATTTTGGGCCCAGAATTACTTAAGCATGCCTGTGGGTAGAACACACAAAAGAAAATTGGTTGGTTTTACGGGCGGAGTCGCTTTCGCTCTTGTGGTAGCAATTAGAGAAATTACAATGGTTACCGTAAAAGAAAAATTTTTATTAAAGAAATGTGAAACTGGTGATATATGAAAACGAAGAAATAGTGATAAGAAAATATGTACGTGAAAAATGAAAAGCGGGTATGTGAAAAATGTGAAAAAAAGCTGGTACTCCCGGCAGCATCCCTGATAAGAGGTGTAACGTCGGTAATTAAGGTGAAGACGCAGATAACTTAAAGTTAGGGTAATTCAACTTGGCCACGTATAGAGGTGTTGTGGTCCACTACAACTTGTTTAAAGCTTAATAACACTACATGCTATTCCAGCTGAACTTCTTACGTAACCGTCCACGGTGGAAACTAGCAGAATTTTCCCCTGTTGTGGTTCCAGACGTACTGTACAGAATTTCCCCAACAGTTTTGCCTGTATAGCCGTAGTTACTTCTTGGTCCCAAATGGTGCGGTCGAAAGACGACCTGTTACACCATGATCCCAGGTGTGGTCGAAGAACCCCGCACCCTTGGTGCGAGCCTTTTTATACCAGTCGCTACCGTGAGGGCCCCCCCACCCTCCTGCCTCAGGGTAGGTTGAGCAACATCAGAGTTGATCAATCTAGAACATGCTTTATAAGGTGAATCATTCCTGGTAACGTCGGCCCATACTCGTCTACCTACCAGGTGTCATGGTGGGTCGTTAGACATTATTGCCCGTGTTATGTAATATTCCTTCTGGGTTTGTGGTGTAAACAAAAAATGAAACGGAGGAATTGTACGCAAGTACAGGAGTGTGCATTTCTTACTATCTGTAAAATACTTACCTTCAGTAATTATTTATTTATGTATTTACCGTACACAAGGTACAAACTTAGAATAAAAAACAAAAAACATAATTAACAACAGAAACTAAATATAAAAGATGAGGAACAGGTGAGGGACATCCATGGCCCCAGGGCAAGGAAATTAGGGCAACAGATTTCCTTCAGAATCTTGTAGAACAGCCATCCCCTGGACATGATCGTGGGCACGCTGTCGCAGAGACCTCAGATCCGTTGGTGACCTCAACTCGGACCAAGTGCAAGCAGACCTTTAGCAACTGTGCCTCCAAGACCGCTGCCCCAACCTTCGGGACCACCCCTACACGCCTTCACCAGCCTGTTGCCGGATGCAAGAATAGCTCCCCAAAGGTTAGCCTGTTTCAAAAAAACCGCGAGGTCGAGCGTGAACATCTTGCCATCCCGGCAAGCTTGATGATTGTGACTTTGCCGAGGTAAGTGCTGAACTCTCTTGATACCTCCATGGTAGACAATGGCAAGCTCCTTCACAGTTGCTTTTCGGAAGTTGAGACAAGTAGCCATGCCATACAGGCCAGTTGCACAGGTTTTCAGAAGCTGTAGTTTGCATTCTTCAGAAGCAAAGCTGAAAGTGTGAAGCACGGTGTTGGCCGCTCTGCAGAATTCTCTCCGGACCTTTCTTAGGTGGCCATCGTCCGAAAGGTCGGCTGCAAGCTCCACGCCAAGATAGCGGAAGCTAGTCACCCGCGACAGTGTGTGGTTACTCATTAGCAGGGGGGCCGTGAGATCATTGCCCCCGCCAAACAGCATTCCAACTGATTTGTTGGCATTAAAGGACAGTCCCTTGTCATGAGTCAAGTACACCAGCCTATCCAGAAGAAACTGAAGTGCCCGTCTGCTTGGGGCCAGCAGGACGATGTTGTCAGCGAAGGCGACAATGTTCACAGCAACACCATTTACCCTGCAACCAGTGGTCAATTTAGAAATGCTGGCAACAGCTCCATCGAGGACCAGACAGAAGAGGAAAGGAGATAGGGGACTTCCTTGTCGCACTCCACACGTAGCCGTAAAGGGGTCAGAAAGGTGTCCTTCCCAGCTCACCTGAATGGCTTGCCTTTTATAGCAATTGGTGATAAAGTCGGTAATATAAGATGGAAGACCTCTTTGTCGAAGAGCTTGAAATACAGAGTCTTAGTCACATCCACGAAGCAGGCGTACACCTGAGAACCAGCTTTCCGGTATCTCCTAATGGTTTCTTTCACTGCATACACAGCCATCGAGGTGGAGTGCTTCCTTTTAAATCCAAATTGGGCATCGCAAGTGGAAGTCTGGGCTTTAATGCGACTCAAGATACCAGGTCCAGAAGTTTAGCGATTGGACTCATAAGCGCAATATCACGGTAACTATCGCTCGTAGTGGGGTCTGCCGTCGCCTTCTTCAGTATGGGAGTTAAAATGGTCTTAGTGGCAGGCTCGGGACAGTGAGCGTGGGCGAAGGAGGCAGAAAGGATCAGGGCAATAAATCTATGAGCCAAGTGGCCAGCGAAGCGGAGATGTTCAGCATTCAATCCGTCTGGGCCAGCAGCCTTGTCCCTCATGGCAAGCAGCAGGTAAAGAATCTCGGCAGGACTAATCTCGGGAGTAACATGGGGTTCCCACTCGTTGCTGGCATTAGTTTCTTCTTTACCACCGTTGAGAGATTCCTCCTGAGCGGTCTCGGTGAAGATCTCGGTGAACCTGCGCTTCCACATGTTGCAGATAGCATTAGGGCCTTGTGCCCCATCAACCGTGCTGACCGTTGGCCTAGTAGCACGTCCCGTACGGCGAACCGCAGCCCAAAAAGCAACATTATCCGTAGAACGCAGTGAATCCTGCAGTGCTGCCCCCCACAAGGCACGATCATTCTGGCGGCACCAGCGTAAAGCATTCTTGAAGGTCCGTCTTGTATCACGGCGGGCTTCGTAGCTGGCCCCATTCCCAGACCTACCATCACGAACCCACATGGAATGAGCCTGCTGATGGGCTGCATAATGTTCTTTGACATGGTCATTCCAACCAGGTACGCTGCGTGCACCAGTGGTAGAAGAGCGACAAGGCAACTTTAGACGAGCTGCCTCGGTAAGGACAGCAACAAGAAGGGCTGCCTCCCTATCGATATCCTGTTGGTGGGTGCGGAGATCACATTTAACATCTCTACAGGCCAAACCTTCTGACGCTTCAAAAAGCACAAGCGCATTGGAAACATGTTCAGCGTAAGCTCTTCTCTGCTCAGTTGTAGAGTCTCTCCAGCAAACTTTCCTGCGATACGCCTGAGGGGTACCCACGACTGGCAACTGGGTATCAGCAGTCGTAGCGGCGGTAGGAAAGCCCAGGACGATCCCCACTGGAAGATGGTCGGAGCCTAATGTACTTTCATCAACCCAAAGCTCGAACATAGCATCAACAATCCGCGTAGTCCCACACATGTGATCAATCCAAGACTTGCAGTCCTGTGAGTGGCTAATGAAAGTGCAGGTGTCGGCCGGCAACACACTATCAAGGAAGGTCAGTCCCAAGCCCACAACCCCCTCGGCGACCAACTCTGTGTAGTGACATGCTCTCCTGAGATCAGCATTGTAGTCACCAGCGACCAGAATCAAATCAGTGTTCACTGCCTGTACAAACATATCAATTTCACTGAGAACCAACAGCAGCTCTTCGTAGGTTTCGTTGATGTGCTTATCACTAGGAGTATAAATTGAGGCAATGGCCAGGCGTACACTCTCAGAGAATTGTAAGGACAGCCCTAAAACCCTAGAGCTGTTAAAGGAATGGATGGTAGGGCGGCTAGAGCAAAGGGACTAAAATTAATGCTAAAATTGCTATTTTAGGATTTCCCATGCTTAAAAATAAATAACCCATTATTTGTCGCCTAAAAGTTTTAGTACATCTTTTTCGCGTTCAGCGCACTGCTGTGCTTCCCATGCATAGCAGCAGCTGCCATCTTGTTTCTCACATTGCTTTGCTTTTGACCACAAACATGCCAACGTCGTGCTTTGTCCGCTTATGTTTTTGCGAAACCTATGTCAGCATCGGCAACCAAGAAAATTAAGGAGAAGATTGCTTTCAGGTGATTACAGCAACTGCAAGTAAGAAAATGCTCGGTGATATCAGGAGCCAATAAAACGAGCCCCTCCGGGGCGAGGCCGCGGCCAAACAAACAAACATGTTCATTTTTTCCTGGTGATATCCATCCACAGTGCCATAAGTGCGATTTCTTATCTAACAGGTGCAACCTTTGTGCCCTCCATAACGAATCTATTCATACACGGGGACTTGGCACAGTTCTGACCGTTGGAGTGACCAACATAAGCCAAAGAACTTGCCAATTCCCTCGTTTCATCGGGGCCGAGCGCCGGTTTCGAATCACGATGTCCAAAACGATGTAGTTACAACCTCTACAAATTCTCTTAGTGACTGACGAAGATGGACGAATACTGCCTGTTGAAAATTCGCAAGAATCTGGTGAGATTCCTGTAATCTGAAATTGTACGTTAAATTTAGGACTGACATTTTTTTGATACGAGCTTTCAGAGTAAAAACCACTACGGTATTTTTAATCGGGGAATCACACAAATTTCCGAAGTTTTGCTGCAGAGTAAGTAAGGTCCGCAGTAGATGTCGCCCGGAAGCAAGTGTGGGCGAGTTTCTCGCCGCCTCTTACTGTTGTAGGGGCATCCACGCGAACTGTGCGCGTGTTAATGACGAGCCCATGTGCATCCTGCTTTCTGTAGTCACAAATTCAGTGTCCTCAAATGTTGTGTACCGCTGTAGCCTTGAGCGACAGCATTGGACACTGAAGAACGCACTCTTACTCAAGTCTAGCAGTGGCAACAGCGCACTCACTGAACACACTTTTCTTTGTACCGAAGAGCACCAACAGTCACGAGCAGCTGCTTATAGACCAATTAGGACTGAGGCAGATTCTGCAGCACCCTAGCAACTTTGTCCCGAGTTCGCTTAGGAATATGGCAGTGGGTTCTCTTCCTGCGGTTCCGGGATAACAACCTGGGACAGTACAAGTTCTGCAGTGACTGGTTGTTGACCACCCACTTCCATACGATTGCCTCCACTGTCAATTCGAGTTCTCGGACGTTACCGATTTAATGTCTGCATTCTTAAAGCTCTCCTCCTGGAGATTCACTTCATCCACTTCCTCATGATCTGAATTGGAATTGATCTGCACCTTCATGGAATTTAGGCAAAAATGAATAAGACTTGACTTGCTGTTCACTTGACAAGCAAGTAATTGACTCAAATCTGTTGGAAGGGAGTTATGCGCATCTCTGTACTTTTTGTCCTGTGGTGTCCATCCTTCAACACTGATGGTTAAGGTTATACCGAACAGATTTTGGCAGATTTTTGTGCTGATCGGCAAAAATCGGTTCGGTGAACAAAAACCTGGCTACAGAATTTCGATTTTTGCCAGGAGGCCCTTGACAATAAATAAATCCTGTTTCTCCACATGTTTGTTACCTTTTGAGTTAATTTAGGCTACGCCTACATGTCTTATATTGTGTAGGCTAAGGTTAATAACGGACAAATTTTTACTTTTATTTGGGTAAAAAAAAAATGTATTCCAATGTTTTCATTAGCCTGCAAATTTGTGTAAGCCAGAAAAAAATATTGTTAAAAAAATCTGTAGCGATCAGTTCAGTTAAATCTGATCGGTACACCAATCAATTTGTTAAATCGGATCGGTACAGCCTTACTGATAGAGGTCATCATGACAGAGCTCAGCTTAGTTTCCTGAAGGATCCGGTCAGTGAATCCAAAGGAACCCTGGAAAATTCACTAGCAATCAGTACTAGCCAGGGTAGTGAGGGAGTCTTCAGTGGTCATGGGATGTGCTGTGGATGTTAACTTTGCCCCCAGCAATCTTCTACAGTAAGTCATGAGTTATCCAACAAGACAAAATGTCCTTCTCGATAGCCTCTCAAAGGGTTGCAGAAAAGGAAAATGAGCACACGACTGACGATTTGCTTCACAAAGCTAATAAGCGCCTTACAAGGCATCTACTGCCAAAGTTTCAAGGAAATAATGATGGCTCGTACCAAAGCCGCCAAAAGGTAGAGACAAATCCCTGAAGGAAGAAGATGGAAATGTTACGCTTCAGTGTCAAAAAAGAGCAAATCGAAGACGATTTCTGACCTGGGTAATAAGTCTGAAAACAGTGAAAAGAAAAAAAAAACCGAGTTGGCCCTATGAGCATACCGTATTTTGTGTGTCTAGACTTACAGATCTGCTTATCAGGCTGCATTTAAATTTTGGAGGACAGAATAGGCCTTTTCCTTAATTTTGTAGTCAGTAAATTTCGGAAGTGGTCAAGGCCTTGTATCCATGACAAGTGTGGTACTTTTTTTTTTTTGGTTAAAAGTTAAACTGGTGAGAATTTTTAAGTATTGCCCTGTCTTTATGACTGCTGCATGCATTTGTAGTTTATGCATATTTCAAGCCATAGTTTCGATCTATATGTTGTTACACTAGAAAGGTAGATACTTCAATACCGTAAATCGTGGATTAAATGAATGCCCGTGGGCTTATGCAGTTAATTTGGCAAAAATAGGGGGGAGGGGGGACTTTAAATCAAGCATTATAAATTTTCTAACCTTTCTGGACATCTACGTGTATTACAGAAAATTATAAGCTTTTAAATGATCTCTGAAAGACCAATTTTTACATCCTTTTAACTGCTGTGAAGAAGGGAGGAGGCTTAGGTGAGATATGCCTTGTGCAGGTGCTAGGAGCTAAAGGAATAGTCTACTATTACTACAGGGAGGGAGAAGGGGCCAGTAAACATAGCAAGCAGTACTATCTTTATTCACATCATATAACTTTTAGTTAATTTTTCGTAAGAAAAGGACTATTTGAGGGGTGGGCTTTAACTCCACTATTTCATGATTTTGACTTTACAGCATTTTAGGGGTGGGGGGGGGGGGGCGTTAGCTGGGCTTTTAATACACGATTTACGGTATGTACTTTTTTTTTTACATAAGACCAGTGGTCGCAGTGATATTAATTAGTCTTCGTATAAAAAATAACTAAGTTATTCAGCTTTCGGGTTTTCTTTATTCATAAAGTCTATTATTCACAACATGCACAGCAATAAAAAAAGCACCTTTTTAAAAACCAAGTAAAAAGAAATAAAATGTATGTAAAGCTCATGTCACAAAGCCAACGTATCTTTAATTAATTTACGCATTGAAATTCCAACAGACGTATTGGATGGCCCCGTCGTCTGATGCGCTATCTGTAACAAGAATGAATATGAATCAACATAAATTAAAAACAATTACATGCTATTCAAACCTATCAATGAATCATGATACGTTGTGTTACAAAATTAGATCAGACTTACAATTTTTATTAAATATGTATGACAGAACAACTAAACTAAACTCGTTATTTTTCATTTGCCAAGAAAGAAAAGGTGTCGGGGAAATACTAAAAAGTACAAAATAGTTGTTTCAACACTAGTTTTGTTTTGGAAATCTTGAGAGTGGTATTTTTAGAAATAGGTAGACTGTCATTTTTTAGTGGGCCTTTTCCCACAATTTCAAAATGATGATTTCCATTTTATTTTCAACTCAAACAACTCAAAAAAGTTTGCTCACTTTCACATTATCGAGACTGACCTAATCTCACAAATTTTCAACGATACAATGCCGTCTTCTTCGCTCCAAGCATAATTGTGGATTCAAATTTGAGCGGCACAGTGGCCTTCCACCAGGAATTAAACGGCGGAATTGTTCGATCACTAGCAATTTACAATTACATCGTTTTTTCCATATCACCATAGACACTTGCTGCCTTTAACCACTCTACAAAAGCAGATTTAACTGTATAACCGAATTCTGCATAAGGTTAATTCTTAAAGGTTTAGCACTATGAAACCATTTCCTACATGTTTTTTAATTTAATCTATATCAGGGGTCGTAGCCGGTTTTAGGCAGGGGAAAGTAGGAAATAAGGAATTTTGTAAGCCATAAATAAGGAAAAATAAGGAATTTTTCACTAAAAAGTATGTAAAAATAAGGAACCCCTCGGCATAAAATCAGGGAACAGTAATTGCGATAAAAGCTTATTCGTTTCAAGAGCATTCTTAAATCTAGGATGCCAAATCAAATATCTCTTTAATGACTTGATCCCATGGCAGCAGTTGGAAAAAAGTAGCTCTTCAAGTTAGACAGCCATGGATATAGTTTTTTTTGGGGGGGGGTCGTATTTGAGACAAGAATTTTTTTAGTAGGCCTACACTTTTTTCTGAACATTTTAAAAGATTTGTAACTTGTTCTAAAAAAACAAAACCTACACAACCTGCCAGTAATATCGTAATAATCTCCTCCGAGACGTGAAATATATAAACATTCTCTTCAGCAAGGCTCCATCTCTATCTACTATTTTAACAGTATAGCCGTTGGTATGGGGGAGTGGAGGATGTAGAAAGGAGTAAAAAACAGAATATATTGCTACGGCGCTATTTTTTCCATCCTAATCTCACATTTGATGTTCAGGCTAGTTTTTGCTAAATAGCCTAACTCGAAAGTCGTTTGAGATAGTCTTTAAATGTAGGGCCTATAAGCCATTGGAAAGCTCGTTTCGAGCTGGTTAAAATTAGTAGCGTGCACAGGAGGGGTGGCAGAGCGCCGGGGGGGGGGCTTGCCCCTGCTCTTTTCGAAAAATGCTTTTTACACTTTTTGTAGAAAAAATATGTCTTATTTTGGTTTTCTAACCCGATAAATGCTGGTGCTGCAACCAGACAAAAGAAAAAAAGAAAACCAGGAAAGGGGCATAAGATGGTAAAAAAAGAAAGAAGCTTAAAAAAAAGAAGACTGACGAGCAAAAAAAAAAAGTCGCCAGAAACAATACCTCAGCGTTCCCTTTTACAAACATCTCTGTAATGTGTGGTGCAGTGGCAACCCGGACCACTGCACTGTGACAGGCGCTAATGACCAAACGTTGCCCCTGCCCTCTCGGTGGTCTGTGCACGCTACTGGTTAAAATGGTCTATTGGAATGTTAAAATCTGTCACAATTTCGCTAAAGTACGAATTTAATTTTTCTTGTAGAACCCAAGGTCAACATAACCAAGTTTGACCTGCGATGATTTAAGAAAAAAAGGGCATCGGCAGCATCCATTCTAACGTACTCAACGGCAGTGATAACATTTTTTTTTTCTTAGCAGTACATGAAAAGCTGCTGCACGCAATTGTAGCTCATTAACTTTCCGAATATTTTCTCGTTGTCGACGCTCTACAAACTGGAAATAACCAAAAGTGTGTCAAAACCATTGTATCGGAGCTGGCTCAGCAAGATCAACGCACATGGTGGCGTAATACAGAACCCTTAAGGTTTTTACTACCCATTCATTGTATCGAGAAACGAAATTACAAACAGCAAGTACTAAATTTAAACAGTGGAAATGTAATTGTAGTTATCCAACAATTTATCCTTGGACGTTGATGGTGGACTCGTGAAAACGAAACCGTCGCGCAAGATAAGAAACCGGAAGTGATACTTTTCAACGCGTACGCGCAGAACGCCCCGTTACGTTGAAAACAGGTCAGGGACCGAGTGCGCCAATGAACTTCGTGCCTTACGTATTGAACCCAAGTATTATACGTTATTTTATTAATTTACACTTAAATTTACAAACAAAAATAGCATGGCTAAAAAAAAAAAGTACAGTATAACCTCGTTAATAAGAACTCGGATAAGAAGAATTCCCGCTTAATAAGAACTTTTTTCAAGATTTTGGTTGGTCAGCTACTCAGTCAGCACTAAATATATACGGCTATAACGAACTCTGTTAATACGAAAGTACGGCTAAGACGAACAAATATTTACAATTCTAGCTTAGTTTTACGAATTTGCTGTTCGTAACGGTTTCTTTTTCCACCCCCTTGAATTTCGTTTCATTTCACGCAAAACATCAATCGCTAATTGACTCCATCTTGGGAAGTGATAAAGAGTTTTGTCCGTTTGCGCAAACGCGAAGGTCAAGGACGAATGAAAAGAAAATACCGTATACCGGTAGGCTACATTTTTTTTTTAAGTTGCAGTCCAATTTCTCTCGTCCGTTTAATAAGAACATTTTTAGCAGTCCTCTTAAAGTTCGTATTAAAGAGGTTTTACTGTAGGGAACTGTACATCTGAAAACAGGAAAAAAGTAGGAAATACGGAAAAAGTAGGAACTCTACGACCTCTGCTATATTTCCTTGACGGACTAGCTCTCACTTGAGAGTACAGTAGTCCTTTGCATCTGATTATTTCATATGTGCAATTACCTATGACGCCTTCCCTGGCAACAATATAATTAATCTTAAAGCCCAAAAATCCTGCGGAAAATTCATAGACTTGCACAACCTCTAAGAAATAGTAAGAAAATGACCCATGCCATCCGATAACTTAGACCTGGCCATAAACGTTGACATATCTACATTAACTGGATTACAACTAAGGTTAACCGGGGAACGATCCGTACTTATTTTTCCTATCAATTTCGTAAGCAAATTCTCCAACATCAGCATCGTCCATAATCCTGTCTTCAAGCGTGATAGTGAACACACAAACGATGGTGAACATATAACGCTGAAGCCCGGTAGTATAACTTTCTGCCACTGTCCGTGACACTAATTGTGTTGAAATAAATTGTCCCCTGCCAGCCAATTTATTGCCACCGTGTGGTTATCCACATGTTTACTGGTTTTCACTAAATATCTTCCCATTGCTTCATCTTACTTATTTTTAAGGTCTCGTCAAGTCGATAAAAATGGTACACTGGAATATCAAAATCGGTCAAAAACTGATGAAATGGTGGAAATTTGAACGAGATCTGTCAGTAACAGCCTTCCACTGCCCATGATGTCAGCACCTCATTCTACTATGGGGCACTGACACGTGATCTCGCTTTTGTTGGAAGTAGCATAATTAGATTGGGTCGGCCGTTGACTGGTCCGTTTAATTTAGGAAAGTGCTCAGCTATCGGCACGGAACCAAAAATGTGATTACCGATACCCCTAATAATCTGTCTAACTTTATTAAAGATCAACTCACCTTGAAAAGGTAAGGCTGGACATCTTCATAAGTAGTGTCAAAAACGAGATCAACTTCTGATTGATTGGGCATCTTGGGAACATACTCGTGCCGGTTCATGTACTCTGCAACGTACATCACCTTCTCTGCTAAGACTTCCCCAATCTTTTCCCTGCAAATCTGCCTCTCTGTACAACATGGTAGAAAAAAATAAAATTAGACATTCACTCATTACTTGAAACCACTTGTAGTTTCTACTTTTGGAAGAAATGGTAGCAAAATAATCATTTCCTTAACGATTTTCTGCCAAATGAGCCTGATATTTATTCAGAATAATCAATTCCGACATAATTCACAGTTGAAACTAAATCTAGCCACACAAACCTTCGTAACATCCAACGCAATTCACAATTGGGAACGCCTATGCTTCGAGATGTCATTTTTTAGAAAATTAGCATGGATCACTCTCTCCATGACGGACTGAAAAAAATGCCAACTTCATACCAACTAACGGAAAATGGTAACGCAAAGCACAGAAGTTCCTGGTCTTTAATCACGTTGGATGTTACAAGGTTTGTGTGGATACATGTTAGTTTTAACTGTGAAAGACAATCTAATAAACTAAATATATGAACAAATTAGAAGAAAGCAATTATCTTAATGCTGTACTGATACCAAATCATGAACGTAATGATCGCATCAAGGACAGAAATACGGTCTTGATAGGTTAAAATAAGCCGTAACTTGATAGGTTGATAGGTTAGCTAGGGTTAGATAAGAACTAACTCTTGCAGTGTACTTGAGAGGCTTCAAGTCTCTTGCTATCTGCCAGTTTAAAAAACAGGGCGTGCCACTCATAACATTCGTAAATTGGTCGCCTTTTCAGGCCACAGCTGGAGGTGGAGAATTCAGACGAAGCAAAAACGCACTAGGCTATATAGATCAGTAGTACACAGCACGAATTGTGATCATCAAATGGTTTTAGTGCTTCGTGTTTCTTTACTTCTGAGGAAGGTGAAAGGACTACTGCATATTTAATTTCACCAAAAATAGTTTTTCTTAAAATTTTATGTGGTACCTGAATGAAAATGAAACTTTACCTTGTTCATTGCTTAATGAAATGCAGTTTATTTTCACAGTCCAAACTTCCCAAGGTATGCTTTCAACTGGAAATAGCCATCGCGTTCTCTTTTTCTGATAGAATTCCAAAGAAATCTGTAAGAAAGTAACAGTTGTACAAATGCAGCTGCAGTGGTGTTTTAAATTCTATCAATCATTTGAACAAAATGCGACCCCCTTCTGTCATTTCTCTCACTTACTTGTCCGCAACGAATTCCTTCAGTACTTCTTAAAGCCTCACTAAAACTTAAAACGTCGCGCTTCAAATTGCGATCCAGCTCATCAGAAGCACAACGGACCTACAATGTATTGATGGAATAATACACTTTAATGAAGTACAGGAGTGTATACTAACCTACTACATTGGTTTCAGAAATAAGAGCAATGATTGATGATGGAATGGATAAAACACATTTTCAGATTAAGTTCAATTTTAGGCACATCTGGTTAAATTTAGAATTAAGCAGCAATAAATATCAATGTCTGTTTAAGTTTATTACGAAGTTCCTTCTACAACTAATGTTGAAAACTTAACACCAAAAAGTATAAGGAAGATGACGGGGGCTCGAACTCTTTAGCACACATTACACAATGCGTAACAAGGAACAACCTTCACTAAAGTCACCCAGTAACAAGAAAAATGCAACAGCTGGTGATTTTCTTTTTTCGAGCAACTTCACTAACCCCCCCCCCCCCCCCGCCCGCACACACACACACACACACACACACACACACTCAAACCACTATATCTCGGAAAAGAGATATGACCTAGCTATAAACTAACTCAGCATTTTAAGAGATGACAGAAATAAGGGAACTTCGCTTTGACCATTACTTGCCGAAACGGTAATTGCGTCAACAAACCAGGATGCTCAAATTGCCTTATTATCTAAGGAACTGTACTAGTAAATAAAAGCTTCCTTCACATACAACCAAAAAGTTCAAGCAATGGTCCCCTACTTGCAAATTTTCGTTGGTCTTTTCGTATCCTTCCACCTTCTTCAAGCTTGTGTCCAGAAAACATCAAGTATCACTAACATACCCTCAAAACAATCAAAAATTTGAAGTTAGCGCCTCACAGTGAAATGTTTGACTACTTTGAAAAACGGTTGCTTCATTTGCTGGTGACTGTGTTGTTATGAAGTCTTGCCACTGCGCATCAAGTTGGGTGTGTAGTAAAGGTGTGATAAACTGATAGATTTTCTTGTAAGAAAGGTTTTGTACGTTTATCAGTGGTACAAATTTTTATTGGCAGTGTTTAATCGCGCAGAGCCCTCAGGTGTGCCTTTTTCTTGGTGTTGGATTGAAGCATCACTTTTGTTCCCTCCCAATTTATACGGTGGTCAAACATTTCACTGTGGGCGGCGATGGCGCAGCGACTATCAACTGGAGGCGGTTTGCATGTATTCTGTGACACTTACGCTAACTTGTTACTAAGCGTGCAAGCCACCTCCAGTTCTGATAAGTGCAGCACCATCACCAGCCACAGTGAAAAGTTTGAACACCGTATAAATTGGGGAGGGAAATCGCTTCACTCTAACCAGAGTTTAAGCTGGCAGTTGTTTTATTTTAGCAATTTGGCTAATTGCTTGCCAGATTTAGTAACCAAATCCGACTTTCGTCAGCCAAACCATGCGATAAATTTACCCCCCAGAATCAAAGATGAAATATTTGGACCTCCCATCTCATCTACCAAACAAATTTATTTAGCTTATTAGGTTTATGTTTTCAAATTACTGTATACGACCTGCACTTATAAAAAGTTGGGAATTTTTTAACGTTGATTTCAGTCGTCCTCTTACAGGCAACTAACCAATTTCATAGTAGCAGCAGAAGGAGAAAGGCGTTCTACTCCAATTTGCTTTTCAGAATGCAAGTTAAAAAATGTGTTGTCCTGGTATTTCGCACGTGATGTTGGGTCAAAATAAAGTGACAATCGAATACTGTATATGAAATGCAGCCACCTAAAGATTAAGCGTGAATGACTTCACAACTTTTCATCTGTGACTGAAGAGATGCTGCCAAAAGTTGGTGGACTGCAATGTGCTGGAGCAGTTTGTAGCACCTCCTATAGGCTGTGATTCTATGTAACTGCAACAAATCATCAGTAAATTCCAAAAAAAAAAACTTTATACCATCAGCAAATAATTTTTTGCTTTGTCAACATCTGAAGGCAGCGCAACTAAAGTAACAACGTTAAATTAAGGTGAAGAAAATCTTTAGCGATTTGGCTAATTGTGAACGGAAATTATTAGCCAAATGAGATGACTGCTAGCATTCTGGCAATTTGGCTACCGACAGCACAATCCCCGACCGACTCTCAAGACCAAGAAAGAAGCAAACCTGCGGGCCCTAGACTCCCTTGCGATTAAACACTGCCAAGAAAAATGAGTACTAATGATGAACGTACAATACGCCTCCTACAGGAAAATCTTGCAGTGTGTTACACTTCTGGTACACACCCAACTTAATGCACAGTGGCAAGACTTCGCAACAACACCTCTCGCAGAGCGCAACAGTGTCACCAGAACATGAAGCTACTCCCAAGTGCTGAATTCAAACAGTATTGTGAACGTTTTGAGAGTCTGTTAGTGATACTTGCCGTTTTCTGGACACTAGCCTGAAGAAGATAAAAAGAACGTGAAAAGACCACCGAAAATTTGCAAGTACGGGACTATTACTTGAACTTTTTGGTTGTGCGTGAATAAAGTTTTAAATTGCCATCTTCAACCAACGTAAGACTACTGAAATGCCACTTGTTTCGATGAACTGAACTGTACTACCTCTACATGAGCGGTATACGAGCGCAAATATTTGTCAAAATTGGAGCTTATACGTGAAATAGCAGAAAAAAATTGCTTCAATATCGTCCTGTGGCATAATGTATTTTTTTTTTCGTTTCCACACGGTTATTTAATTAACGTAAAAAACAGTTACATGCAAAAATTTTCTAAAGCTATCGCTTTCATTTTCGAAAATGGCCGTTGGTAAAGCTGTGAAAAGCAGTGGCCGGAATTGGAGTTATTGGTTGTTTTACCTGGCATCGAGCGGCCTGGCAGCGCACTCGAAACCAACCAAAAACTCCACTTCCAGCCACTGCAAGCTTTGGCACTGCTGCAGCTGCATCAACGGTAAACAGAAGCATTCAAAGATGAAAGCAGTAGATTTCAAAACTGTATGCATGTAATGTAAGTATTTTTTACTTTTATTAAATAACCGTATGGAAATGAAACAAAACTGTAAAAAAAATTACCGAAACTTTTTTCATATTGCAACATTGAGTAGATAACAAACATTGGCAATACAAGTTTAGTGTCTACTGGCTTGCTAGCGAGCGCAACCTCGTAAAAGGTTTGATGCACATAGATTACTCAAGCTATTTAATTTAAACGGGTGTCAATACAACGCAATACAGTGTAGAACCATGTTGTGAAGTCACCTTCGTTAGGTAAAATGTGTAGGCAGGCAACCATGTACTTACGTAAGTGAAGTCTACAAAATCACAATCTACATCTTCGTAGCCTATGGTACCAACAGAATAACTGGCCTCCTGCTTGTAATGAAACTGCAAAACAACAGTTAACAAATCTAAAGTCACGTAAAGCCAACATTCATCTATTACCAATTTTTTTCCTAATCTGAACACTGAAAAAAATGTTGACAATAAGATGTCTTCATATGTTTTATGGCAGCAATAAAACACATTAGAGAGCTTAATAAATTAATACGTATTTAACCGTACATACACAGCAGATAATTTTGTTCAAAATTTTGAACAGATTCATTTAAAATGCTTATTCTCACAAGTCACAACTAAGAATACACACACAGAATTCGCGAATTTTCGACAGTCCTTAGAAAGGTATTGAGATGCACTTCGACTACCTTCTTACATAGGGAGCAATGATGCAAGCCCAAGGAAGGAATGCCTGAAATAAACAGTCGAGCGTACTCTAAGACCTTCCTAACACTGTCAAAAATGTGCGAATACTGCATGTGTATTCTTAGTTATGAGAAGGAGCGTTTTGAACAACCTGTTCAACATTTTATGGAAAACTCTCAGTAGCAGATGACCATTTCGTATATTTAAAATAATTTTCTTCCTATTCGTACTAGGTTTTACGCAAAATCACTTGCTTTGGGGTACAGTATTTTATACGTGATATTCTTAAACAATGGTAATCACTAATCAATGTGAAACGGTATGGAACAAGATCTGGTGCCCCACATAAGCAGCTCACCACTTGACAAGACATTATGTAAAATTTCAACACCTTTGTTATTATAAATTTCCTTACCTTTCCAAATGATCTGTGGAAGACTAATGTATGGAATAGGCCTGGAAGTAAAATGAAAGTTGTTAAAGGCAATATAGATTTAACCTGTTCATGCCGACGGTAGCTGTTATGGCTATAGAATCTCATAAAATGGCACATAAATCTTTGGAAATTGCTGAATCCAAGCTAACTTCGAATCCCACCAATGTCAAAGGTGCTTATGGGCCCAGAAGCACAATATTTTCAGCCAGTCTGCGACAAGCTTTTCGCAAACTAAAAACGGTCTGCGGGAAGAGGGAGGTGTCTGCAAGTGGCAGGAAGGGTGTGAAGGTGGAATTTTATATTGTGCAAAATTTTGAGTGAGGCCCATTTGGGTTCATGAACAATTTTCTTGCAAGAACTTTTTTTCTAGACCTTTGTAGGTTGTTTTTGCTAAATAACTTGAGAACGACCAAACCTATCGTCATGACAATAGCACCATTCAAAAGCTCTAGGAAAAATGGTTAAAATGGTGTATTTGAACGTCAAAATCGGTCAATTTTTGGAGTAATTATCTGAAAAAGAAGACCAGGAAAAAAAAGGGTAGGATAAATCGTACTGCAACACTACCAGCCGTACTGCGACGTAGCATCGCGCGTCACTCTGATTCTGCTACAGAGCTTATGAGACTTTAAACAAAATTTCCTGAAATTTAATCTGTTCATGAAAGGGGAAAGAGGGAGATGAAGTAACGGTTAGACAAGTTTCAAATCTTTTGAATGGCAATTCAGCAGCAATAGCCACTTTATCGGCAATCCATATGTTAGGGGAAAAATTTCCTAACAATGGAATTAAGGGGTCAAGTTGTACATCAATCATCTTCACGATTTATTAACGAGTTAACTCTTTATAAACTCTCTCACGCATGTGCAAGAGCACGCGGTAGCCAAATTGGCTGCAAGGTGTACACATCGCCTAGATGATGCAATCCAGACCATGACACAAAATGCATTTTTTTTTTATTGAATGAAATAATACAACTTTCTTAAACCTGGGTACTGTAGTAGCACAGATACAATTATTGCTCAGCCATTGTAAACGCAAGCACAACAAGCAAACCGCTTGTCATTAACTTGATTACCAAGGTATCACTATTTGTGTGTAAGTCTCCATGCTAATCGCAGTTTTGTTGAGTACTCAAGTCGCTAACTGTTGCTTTTAAAACACCAAAAGGTGAATGGTGATAAGACATTGGACAAGTTCACCAACTTTTATTTCATTACTAGCCAAAACTTCTGTACCAAGTAATGACAGGTAACAGGGTTCTCTTCTGTCATGTCTCATAATAGGCTTTTTGGCCTATATTTTTCCAGGCCTTTTTTAAATAAGGCCCAACTTCAATTTTTCAAAACTTCATTTAAATAGATACCATACCGTAATGCTAAAACGAAATATAGTTTACATCTAGACCATTTGCCTCATAGGCTAATGCTTTTGTTAAAATTTGCACTGTGTAACATGTAAGACTGCACCGATACCAACTTTACCGATCTGATACCGTTTTTAAAATGTTGCCGATACCGGTATTGATATTCAAAATTGTATCCCAATTTGTCATCAAAGGTGTAGTTTTATGCAAAAGTCCAATAATTATTAAAATAAAAAAAAATTTAAATAGTAACCCACTGTTAAAAGCTAGCTAGGAAGATACTCAGTGATTTCCTAAGCAAAAGGCCACAAACCGCGTGTCTTAATCTTGAACGGTTCCAGAGTTATCAATATTTCCGCAAAAGTTGCTGATACCGATACCGCGAATATCGGCAGCCGATCCGATCCAGTATCGGTATCGATGCAGCCTTAGTAACATCAAGAATTTAAATTCTTGGTAACATGTATATATACTACATATATTTTTGTTTAACTGAACACAAACCCTGCATAGCTAACACGGAGCCTGCCACAATGACAATGCCAACACACTCATCGTGGTAGATCAATGTCCGTTCTGCATACTTTACATAACGCTTTAGTATTAATTAATAATGGGATGCTGCAAAACCCATATCCCCTACTCCACACGGTACGCTACGTTGTCCAAGTGTAACTGAAGGTATACTTCACCATTTTACGTTTAACTATTTTAGCATCAACTCATTACCCACTATAAGCATTAAGCCTAACCGTAAGCACATGGTCCACTTGGTGCAGGATATCAGCACAGCTTAGCGGTGAAGAGTGTAATCTGCAGTGACTAATTATTGCGTTGTGATAAAGCAAACATTCTTAGAAGGGATTCAAAAACTGGTACAACAAGAGTATTTTGCCGACCCTCCTGTCTGGCCGGCTGAAAATTGTTTCTATTGCCCGGAGGAAACATCATTACCTGTGTTTTTGTTGCATTCCTTTCTTGAGGGATGCTCTTGCTGGAGGATTCTTCAAATCGTCGCTAGATGGCCAGCTGCGCAACCCAGTCTGCGCATGCGCGACCCCTCTTATAAAAGCGGCTCGGCGATGCCCGCCTGCCAGCTTTTTTACCCTCTCATTCAGTCAGGTTGTGACACAAGAGGGGAAGTAGGGCGGGTACAGGTAATGTATGTTTCCTCCAGGCAATGGAAACAATTTTCAGCCGCCCAGCAAAATACTCTTTCTATTGCCCTTTGGAAACATAGATTACCTGTGTTTTTGTTGCATTTAAAGGGCAATTACATCCACTTTGACATGCATGTTTGACTTTTGGATCACTTACACAATAACTAAGCACAAGAATTGCGGTAAGAATATGTTACTTACATCCGATATAGCAATTTAATTACTGGATCGCCAAAACACGACACGGAGATCGCCATTGTTTTGCTGGAACGCTGAGAAATTAATGCCGACAGATGTCACTTTTCGATTTCGACTCGCAGCCGATTGAGATAGCTGTATTGACTGTGAGGAGCTCAAGCGTCTGACGGCCTTAGCTGGCCACTACACTGCCGGCCAGCTAAGGCCGTTAGACGCTTGAGCTTGTCACAGTCAATACAGCTATCTCAATCGGCTGCGAGTCGAAATCGAAGAGATCCATCTATCGGCATTAATTTCTGCGCGTTCCAGCAAAACAATGGCGACCTCCGTGTCGTGTTTTGGTGATGCAGTAATTAAATTGTTATATCGGACGCACGTAACGTATTCTTACCGCAATTCTTGTGTTAGTTATTGTGTAAGTGATCCTAAAGTCAAACATGCATGTCAAATGGATGTAATTACCCTTTAACAGACCTCGTCAACTCTGGTGGAGGGATCCACTTAACGGGTTGCCCTAGGGTTGCGAGCTGGCTCCTCCAAAAAAATCGGAGATTTTCGCACTTTATTGAAAACAGAAAAACAGGAATATGGTTCTCTTTCACAAAAAATGGTGGCCCTGAAAAGGGCTGTTTGTTGAAGGGTCTTGCATCTGCTTCAGGACATCAGTTGTTTTCAGTGCTTACGGAGGATGGATTATCTGTCTGGCAGCAACTATGCGTCACAGACGGTGTAATCCAGTTTCTTGTCTTGTCATATCCCGGAAGTAATGGCTGGTGAAGAAGGACTGGTTTCTCCAGGATGTTGCATCCATGATGTCGGCTATGGCGATCTTGTTGTGGATTGCCCAAAAAGGTGAGATTGCCCTTAGTTCATGTGCCGTTGCCCTGATGTTGACGTCTGGGTGGTCGTTGGTGATGTCTTCATAAGCGTTGTTTATGACCGTTCTGATCCATGATGCTATCATTGCTGCTGCTGTTTCACCATAAGAGGTTTTGAAGGGGAGAACAGTTGATTGCGGCCTTTGCAGAACTCAAGACTTTCTCGGGTTCGTCTGTGGTGATGTTGGTTATATGCCGGAACTATGATTGGCTTTGTTGGCTCACATGGTTTTTGTGTTTTTGCTCTGCATGAAGCTCTGGGTTTTAGGTGGATTGCAGAATGGTTTTCATAAAAGAAACAGAAGGCTGGGTCGATGGATAGTGCCTGTACTTCACTGCAACGTTGTCTAGTGACGAGTGCTGTTAGAAAGACTGTTTTCCTTGTTAGGCAGTTCAGGTCGCTGTGCTGCATGGGTTCATAAGGGGGGTTTCGAAGGGATTCCAGGACGATGGTGAGATCCCAGTCTGGAAATGGTTTCTTGATTGATGGTCTTTCGTTTTCAAATGATCTGATGAGAGCAGTGTTTTAGTTCTCAATGAGGTGGTGATTGTTTGCTGTTTTGAAAACGGAATTGAGTGGAGATCTGTAGACGAGTATGGTGGAGGCTTTTAGCTTCTGGTTAAACAGGGTGTCAAAAATTCAAGAAGGTTGGCTATAGAGGGATTGACTGGATTGATTTTCCTTCCGATACACCAATGAAACCTTCTTTTCCAGTGGTTGTCGTAGATAGTGTTTGTTGACTTTTGAATTGCTTTGCTGGCAATTCGGGATGCCTGTTCTGGACGAATTCCTGTCTCCTGGAGGAGTTCGATGATAGTAACCACCCGTGTAGCTGTAGGGTGTGGGTGTGTCGGTGGAATAGGGTCCCTTTTCGTTGCGAAAGTAGATCTGGAAGGTCTGGGCGTTTCCTTGGGCGGTCTACTAGGAGATCTAGTAGATGGGGAAACCATGGGGCCGATGGCCAGTTCAGTGCGACTAGCAGGAAGGTTCCTTCCGTTGTTGAGATCTTTTGGAGAACAGCGTGGAGAAGTTTGAAAGGTGGAAACAGGTAAGCGTAAAGGTTCTTCCATGGAAACGTTAGGGCATCTACTCCCCAGGCTTGTGGGTCCAGAGGGAGACTTATGTATTGGGGAAGTTTGGCATTGAGCTTCGTGGAAAAGAGGTCTATCATTGGTTTTCCTCATATGGTGAAAAGACACTCGCAGATTGATTTCTGGAGGGACCATTCCCCTGTTGGTGGGGATTGGCGAGACAGAGAGTTGGCAATGACATTTCTGTTTCCTGGTATGTGTAGAGGAAGGACTGTCGTTTTTTAGGGATTTGCAGAGAGAGAAGATTTCGGAGGTAATTTGGTGGAGAGATCATGAGTGGGTGCCGCCTTCCTTTAGAATGTAAGCCACTGTTGTTGTGTTGTCGGTGTGAATTTGTACCACTTTGTTGATGCCGATGGCTTGGAGGTGGTTGAGGGCTTTCCAAATGGCTCTTAATTCCAAAAGGTTGATGTGGGCTTGTTCGTGCATTTCCCATTTTCCAGATGCCTCCTGATTTTTGATGTGGGCTCCCCAGCCCTGCGTCTGTGAAGAGGTGACGCTCTGGTTGAGGTTCGTGTAGTGGGACGGATGATGAGATTATCGTGATGTCGGTCCACCATAGGAGAGTGTCATGGGGAAAGAGATGGTTTGTTGGTTTTGTGAGGTTCACGTTGGAGCAGGGTGGAGTTTAAAAGTGCTTTAGTGAGCCAATTGAAAGAATGGAAGGTGGCATAAGAAGCTTTCTTGAGAAGCTGGTTGATTAAGTCTGCTAGACGGGTTGCTTCTGTTCGACTTGATTCAATGGCGACAAAACTCGAAAAAATTCCGGAAACAATTTACCGCATGTTTTTAAAGATTCAATGGCGAGTTTTTCACATAGGGCGTTGATGGATGTGTGGATGACGACAGCCTGGGAAGGGTTCATCTTTTCCTAGAAGGGTGCCGCCATTGCGAAGTAGTGTAGTCAGCAAGGTCGTGGACTGTCCAAGCAGTCTTCGCTTTTTCTTCTGTTGGTCTTGTTGGCTGTAACCAAAACCAGTAGCAAGGCCTCGGTTTATAGTTGGGGTGGAAGAATCTGGTGGCGGTTTGCAAAGAAAAGCTACCGGTACGGTTTTCTTAACTGTTTTGAGTAATTGACGAAGAGGGATGGTTGAGGTTTCCTCGTCATAATCTTCATCAGAATCATCATTTGAGAAATGAGCGTGTCGTGAGGATGAAGAATTCCGGGAGGAATTGTTGAGTGCCGAAGCGGTGTCCAGATCAGTCGTCTTGAGTGTCAGAAGATGAAGAAGATGACGGAGAAGGGAGTCGACGTTTACGAGTTGGTATCGGAGGTTTCCGGAATGGCGAAGCTAGAGTTGGCGTAGGCGAAGGCGCATGGGCTGACGAAGGCGAAGGTTTTGTTGAGCCAGAGGGCGGCAAAGCGCGAAGCCGCTTTGAAGATGGTCCTGTTGAGGTGTTTAACGGCAGGATTGGTGGAAAGGAGGCAGGTTTTGGTGTAGATCGAATCTGTTTGCGGCGAATGTGGTGTGGGCTTCTTCTTGTAGCTGAATTTTTTGATCGCACGATCCTTGAGCCTGTGGAACTCTTTTGCCATGAGTGAGTGGCTGCAGCGTGAAGAGCGGGAATTTTACGACGACGCGGAAGATAGAGCCAAAGGGACGTCACTAGTCGGTGTTTGGTGACATAAAGACGTTGATGAATCTTACGTGGTTGGCCACAAGGTATTGGTGAAATCGGCGGGGAAAGCGGCGTAGGTGATAAAACATGATGTGACAATGGTGGAGGCGAAGGCAAGGGCGAAGGCGAAGCGTCCACAAAAATTTCCGGGTCAGGAGGCATAGGGCTGGCAGGCAAAGGCGCAGTTCTAGGCGAGGGCTTGGCCGAAGATCTGCATCTTGCCATCAGGTATGGTGATGAACCAAGAGCGAAGACAGCAGACTTGGGCTTTCCAAAGGGGCGAAGGCGTAGGTAAGGGCGTAGGCGAAGGTGAAAGTGTAGCTGGAAGCGAGAGGTGTGAAGTGTCCGTTCGATGTGGGTGGAGGAAAAAAAGATGGCAGGCGGGCATCGCCGAGCCGCTTTTATAAGAGATGTCGCACATGCGCATGAGCAGACCGGGTTGCGCAGCTGGCCATCTAGTGACGATTTGAAGAATCCTCCAGCGAGAGCATCCCTCAGGAAGGGAATGCAACAAAAACACAGGTAATCTACGTTTCCGAAGGGCAATACAAAAGGCATTTTTTTTAACTTAGCCTAACAGCAAAGATTACAGGAAAAAGATGCACAAAAAAACTGAAGCAAACAAAGGCAAATTTCAAGCCACCAACGTTTTAATGGCCATTTCGAGTCTTTCTCAATTTTGTCGAGGCTTTGGATTTTTTATTAATTCAAGCACTTTTCAGATTTCAAGATCCTGTTAAAACTCTGTTCTGTGGTGTGGTTTTTCTTGCTGGTCAACTTACATTGTCTACTTGCAATTAACAATGATTCTTTAAAAGGCATTGTGAACAACACCCTCCATTGCTACCTCACTGCTCCGTACCTCTACACAATATGTGGCTTTATCTTTCACTTCTTACTAGTCACACTGTTGTTGGAAAAGTTGCATTGTTCTCGCATTGGCACGTACAAAATCTCCCAATATAGTGGTCGCAATTACTGTAGGTCTACCAGTTTTTCATTAACAAACAAATACGAACAATGTTCACAAAACGTGTTTTTTTTGGTTAGTTTAATGGGCCTATGAAAAAAGTAAACGCAAAACCGGATTAAACCTGTCGGGTGTCAAAAAATTGCCAACCCTGACCCGGTGTCTCTACTAAAGGCAGATTTCCCCGTTCGAATCCCACGGTTTGACTCTTCATTACCACACTTCTGCTTTCAGAATTCCAGTAGGCCTATTGTTTAAAATGGTCCCGGTTCATAGTTTATGTGAGCAGTATTTTGCTTCACATAATACACAGAAAATATCCAAAAAATATACAAAATGTAAAAATAAATTCACGTACTTGCAACAACTTCTTCTACTTGTCTTCCTTCAACAGACTGCAAAGAGAAAAAATGAAAACCTCATTGAAGAAAAGAACCTCACAATTTTATATCAGGTGAAGCATTCAGCATTAAGATAATTAAAATCTTCTTCTCGTTTATGACTAGATTGTAAAAATGTCGAAGCTAGCCTACTATTCTTGGGAGTTCTATGACATAATAAACTACAATTTCCAGCTCAAAGATATTTCTCCGCACTAATATCTTGCGTATTTTTGATAGTCCTCCACCATAGAGGACTATCGAAAATTTGCAAGATAGTATGCAGAAATATCGTTGAGTTCAAAATTTTGCGTTTTTTTTGAGTTTGTGTTCTGGGCTAGATTATTTCTGCCTACAGTGTACTCACAATTGATTTTAAGAAGAATTCCCAGCTGCTGGCTAAAATTAATCTATAGCTCACAAATCTGTGTCGGCACGAGAAGTAGAGTTCTGTCGAAGATGGCGAGTAAGAATTCCTTTATTGACTAATTGCCATTTCATTTTATTTGTCGCAGGAAAATTGAATCATATTTGTATTTGAGTGTTTTTTTTTACTGAGTCAGTCAACACACCATGTAAGGAAAAGTAGCATGTCTTGGGGATGGCCCAGGCCCATACAAATAATGACGTCAGTACCCTACTTACGACTTAGCTACCACGTGCAATCCAGCACCAAGTCTCTGTTGGTGTTAGCCTATGTTGATTTTTTTACCCGTTTTCAATTAATGAATTGTGAACTGCAGGCCCACCTTCAGACCAAATAATCAGTCCCTCGAGCCACTAGAGAAGCATAATTGTCGGCCACCTTCGGCGTAAACAAATTAACACCTCTTGCCAGACCACAACCCCGGAGCTGTCCGATTCACCCAGCTCTACATCTAACAAAAATTCAAGAATCATGACAGATTAAGCCTTTTTCACCTCCCAATTCATTACTACTTAGTCAAGCCCTACGCTGACATAACAGTTTCTCAATAAAACCGCATAATTTCTGCACAAAATGTCGAAGATCCACCAACTTACAAGTCTGACAACCATTAGCGCCCCATTCAAGCTGACAAGTAATGTACAATACATGAGTGCTATAGTTAGCTAATCTCCAACCACAATCATTATGATTAACTAAAATGTAACGACTAACATTCCCTAACGGAACCGTCGGATAAAGAAATCAAACTAAGAGTAGTTTACGCTTGTGCCAAAGTTTGTCATCTTTAAAGAAAATTTGTCAGGTTTGCCGAAGCGACCCACTGACGCACCCTCACAGTCGGCCTTCCAAAAGCACGCATCTGAGCGCGAAACATGTCTCTTTCCAGCCAGCTCTTGAGAAGACAGCATCGACTCAAGTTTCCAGGCAATTAAATGACATATTAAAGACAGTCAAATATGAGCTTCAACCAAAGTAAAATTGCCGAATTAACGGTATTTTCAATTAAATGACGTTTTGAACAATCAAGAGAGTCATTACGAACGAACCCTGGAGTCTGCAAGGGGAACCTTGCAGAGACTTGGCACCCGACAGGTAAATCAACTTAATTTCAACGACGAAATTCAAGATATTTAAAGACTTTTGGAGATGGATAAGATAATCTGTTTGAAAATGCGAGCGAGCAAACAATTTGGCCGCCACATGGAATTCGATCATCAACAAGGTGAGATCAGACCGAATCAATGCTTTTGGAGGGCCCCCGAAAGATTATCAAAAGGCAAAAATATACATTTATGCAAATTTCAATTGAAAATTATGAACTTAGTGTGTTTCTAACAAGGACGACCGAATCACGCTGGATGCCGCAAGCCAGGGTGGCAGAACACTAACCACGTCAAATGGAACTTCATTTTGAACACCATGATCGACGGAAACTCCGTGGCGGATGCTAGGGAGTATAAAAAATAGCCACATCTGCTTCAAACCTTTCAATTTTTCCTCGACTTCGATCCATTTGAACAATCATCTCTACCGACATGCATTGGAGCAAGTTAAACATAAGGCCATAAGCGGTGATCTGGACTCCAACACCAGGAACAAAGGCCATTCAGGTCAGCTTTCAGCGATTGATGAAGACACAAGACTTCTGAAATGCAATCTTTGAACGAAGTCGTACCTTCGGAGCGCAACCCCTGAACTAAGTCGCACCTTCGCGGCACATTTGGCCATTACAATTCATCTGCTTCTCGGACTAAGCCGCACCTTTCAGCCTGCACCTTTTTGTGAACTTGTGTATCATGATAGAAGCCGCGCAAGCGAAGTCGCGCATGAAATGCATGACAGCGAGGTCGCCTGCGAGCGTAATTTCTGCGCGCTCAAGCATCTTTCTTTCATGCAATTCGTTTTTGAATTTCGAACTTGTTCTATCAAGAGTATTGGTGGTCCAGTTTCATCATATCCTTTTCGAATTTAGAATCTTCTCTGTAGCCTAGTCATCTCAGAGTAACTCATTGTAAAGCGTACAACGTCAGGCGTTCAATCAGGTAGGAAGGGGAAAGGGTGAGGATTGCCGCAGCGACCCACTGACACAACCTCACACAGTCAGCGTTCTGAAACACAGACGCGTGTCTTGAGCGCGAAACGCAACATCTCTCTCTCTCCAGCCTGCTCTTGAGATGGCAGTATCGACTCAAGTTTCCAGGCAATTAAATGACGTTTTGAACAATCAAAAGAGTCATCACGGATGAAATCCTGGAGTCTGCAAGGGGAACCTTGCAAATTACCCAATAATAAGAATTATAACGTGATGCCGAATGGCCTCGGCTGAACTTACAGCTTAGGGGAAATTCATGGTCCCCTCCCCGATCCGTACCGCGTTGTGCTAGAAGCACCCAACGGATCCTCAGTAACAACTACTTCCTACCATTTTTGAGACAAAGTCAAAGACTTCGTTTGGCCCTAAATCAACACTCTTTCGGCCCAATCACCACGTTCCCTTACACTCCGCTTTGGTGGATTTTCCTTCATAGAAGTTACGGTGCGTTGCGTTGCATTGCCCAGTTGTCATGCCCATTAGGTCCCTCTTCTGTTCTTCGCGCGTTCCGAAACACAGCACCCTTGGTCATAATAACGCACACCTTGGCACGAATTCCACTAGCCACAGGGAACGAATTTCGTACTACTCTACAGCGAAGTAAGGCTTGGAAAAAGCTTACACTAAGTTCAGCCAAGCACATCTTCACCATCAAGCAGATCTATGAAGCCGTACCTGCATCATCTAGGTTTTCTAAAGAGACTCCAGCACGATAGCGGGCCATTAAGCTGTTAGAAGGGATCGCATACATATTTCTCGTCCAAGATGCAATCAATTGGAGAAATTTGTTATTTTATACAACCTTTAGTAGTCAGAAATTAACGTAGATGAGCGACTGGTGGTTGGTGTTTGAGTTTACGGACAAGGCGATGCCACGCCTTAACTTTTCCTAAGTTTATTAAACCTTGCTTTCATATTTTCTCGGAACAGATGACCAACAAAATAAACAATATCAATCGATAAAACTGGGTTCACTAAACTTAACGAGCAATGGCAACACTTTGCAACAGATGCACGATACGTTCCGAATAATAACGGAACCATCTGTTGTAGAAATAACTTTTAAAGTTGCAATAATTAACGCAATAGCAGATATATTTAGTTTCCTATAGTTACTAGCCATACTTACAAGTTCAAAAACTTGAGATCGAGCATTCATGATCTTAGATTGCAACACGTAAACTCAGCTCTTCTTGCCCCAGACATTTTATTTCATAACCCGGAAGTTTTTATTCTTCTTCTTCCGGGTCAGTTACGAACGTTTCAGTCCATCATTTCCAGTCGAGGAACACGGCAGTCTCTGTGTTCGGGAACTAGAGACATAAGAGATTTCGGCAAGTTGAAATCGTCATCGTGACGTGAAAATAACGTCAAAGGACACATTCATGAACTAAGGTCGCATTCAGCTCGTAACAAGATGGTTTACGTCATGATGAAGATCATATCTCCTCAGTCTTTAGCTTCCGAACATGAGGAATATACCGTGTGACGTCATTCGGCTTCTAAGCATAAGTTCAGTTCGATTCATCTCATCTCGATGGCACATTGCACGCAGTGGGAATTGAAATTCCCTTGTAAACACTAACCCCCCCCCCCCCCCCCCCAACAAAAAAGAACTGATAATATAAAAAACTAACCAAAAAAACTAAAATAAAAAAAAAAAAGTCTTATGAAAAAGCCACGGTGGGAGGGGGAAACCATTACGAAAGTCGTTTATTCCTATGGTTTATTCGATCCAGGGAAATGGACAAACCTAATTTATGATAAGGCCGCGTCTCCTGCCACCCCCGGGTGGTAGGAGCCTGGAGTCTCCTGCCACCCGGGTTAGCAAACGTGCACTCTGATTGGCTGTTGCAAGGGGGGTGGCAGGAGCCTGAAGTCTCCTGCCACCCGGGTTAGCAAACGTGCACTCTGATTGGCTGTTGCAAGGGGGGTGGTAGGAGCCTGAAGTCTCCTGCCACCCGGGTTAGCAAACTTGCACTCTGATTGCATGTTGCAGCATGAAAAAACAACAAAACATCCTTTTTCTCATAACACTTTGTTACTTGAGGTTTTATTTTTCAGCTGCTATTTTTTTTTAGGACTTGGCAATACTTACTGCTGGTGTGGGAAAGGAAAGGTCTCAGACAAAAAACTGCCCAAAGTAATGATCCAACCGTTCATCAATGTACAATTGGGTACATTGGTAACCAATTGTAAACTTGTATAATTTGTATATAACTTGTATCTGTGATGGTGAGGGACAATTTTACTACGAAAAAAATTTACTAACCCCCCCCCCCTCCCCCCACACACACACAAAATAATAGTATTAGCGTTTGCGAAGTTTCAAGGTTTGTCGTCTTGGTATTAACTGTTATCAAGCTCTACCACAACGGCAGTTAGAGAGAATGAAGACAGTAAAGTTGGTATCCTAATTATGTGCATCTCTATGAATGTAGAAAAAAAAAGGAAAGGCTAGAATAGGTTCAAGGTAAAAAGGTCTGGCGAGAAACGATCAGCACAAATAAAATCCGGGGGAAAAAAGGTCTCTGTGGCAGAACAAAAATACGGAATGAAGAGAAGCGTAATACGCGAGGAAAAAATGTTCACAGAGAAAAAAGTCTAGGAAAAAATTATCCCCGTGATCAGCTATGCAACATCTCTTCCTCGCTTGCAGAAACCACAACTAATCACAAATTCCATCGAAATACATGTGCTTTTTTCCAAGGAATCTTTCTTCCCAGACTATTTTACCTTGTATCTTTCTTCACTGGAATTTTTTACTTGGACTTTGTTGCTCCGGAATTTTGTTGCAGGAACTTTTTTCCGCCCAACATCTGCACATTTGACCGTATCTTAAATCTATCATTAGTATTTTTTAGATCAGCAAGGCATACTGCCATAAATGTTGAGGCTAAAAAACTTATCCTTTCAATGCTTTCAAGTGTCCGTGTTTGTTCCTAGAATATGTAGTAATTTTTCATAAAATTGGGGATATAGCCAGTGCAGACTATACCTTTGTAAGTTGGCTACACGAAATCGCCAGCAGGTAGCTTGAATATGCATACGGAAAGGTTAGTAGTTTCGAAGGAGGAAGACACGTAAGAGAAAGGAAAGTAATATTTTTTTGGATCTCTAAATAGGGGTTGTTGAAAATTTAGAAAGCAGAGTGTGAATCGCCCCGCCCAGCAACAAATAAATAATGACTACTTTAGTGGTTTGCCAAGTGTGCACTAACACACTGTAGTGGGATTCTGCAGGGGGGAAGGGGCGGGGGAAGAGACTGCTGAAAAGGCCTTTTAATTAGGGTTATTTGGTTTAACACCACAAGCAGCGGCTTTGTTATCATTATTAAACTTGTAGCGTCCACGAAAACCCTGTTCCTGTAGCTCGAAGCACGGTGGTAGAATTTCCTTCAGTGTCTGCAACGCATAATTTAGTGCCTACAAATTGTCTGTTAAGAACTCGGCTCACTGAAATTTCAGAATGTTAAAAAATCAATGATTTTTTTGTGGGTATTCCGGTATTGCATATGACGTTAGGCCTCCTGAAGAGTCCGAGGCGTACTTAAAAGTAAAACACCAAGATTAGCAAAAGTGCCTTCTTATTCAGGCTAACGCTACTTATTATTTTACAAGTTTTTATTCTAGTGTTCCGACTTCTGGTGCTGCGTTGCTTTAGAAGTCTTTAGGCCTATGGTCCTGAGCAGGCTACTTCTCAAAATACGGTAAACATATAATTTTCTTTACTACTTTCGAAGTTATTGTGTAACCCATGGCATCAATTACTGTTTAAAATTTACCAGGTATGTAACACCACATATAGATTCAAGGCTTTTCAATTTTTTCATGATTTTTTTGCCGCAGGATGCCCATTTAAATACATAAAATCTCATATCAGTAGTCCCAAGGTCCTGTAAGGTACAACAGTTACATCATGGCCTTTGCAATCCTTACTCGTTTTGGCTGCCGAGCCTTAGCCAAAACAATTCTGCTACTGGCCGATTTTTATTCACTGCTATTCTGCAGCGAGTTTTAATCTTTAAAAAAGTATTTTCTTGCCGCAGTGCAAGCACACAACTAGTACCGAGGTGAGGTACAAGACATTGGCAAAAAGAATTGCTTCAGCTTCATGGTGATCAGTCTTCAGTCAAGTCACTGCCATACGACTGCTTTCATCATCCCGTAAAAAAAAACAATAATTAGTTTAGCTGGAATTGGTAGAGCAGAGCAGCCTTCGGGCTTGATTATTGCATATGCCCAGAAGCTTCTATCCCAGTTGGCCTTGCAGCTGCCAGATAGCTTCAGTTTTTTAAAGGGAGGAACCTTTTTAAAAAAATATTTTTTTCACATTTTTTATAATTTTCCTATTGGGAGGGGAGGCCTTTCATTAACTTGCGCACAGGGCCGAAGCTTACTTGTTCCGCCACTGCGGGCGGTTGCGTATTTTTGTGTGAACATATCCAAATGCTTAAAACCACCTCTCCACAAACGCAGAAAAGAGGCTGAGAACAAGTTCTACACACCTGTAATAAACGTTTATTCAAACTTACTACTATAATACAGCTATATCAAGGTCAAGTTATCTACATCACTTCTAATGGTTTATCTTTCCATTCAGAAACTGAATCTGCTATTCTGTATTCGTACGCTTGAATTCCGGGAATACGTTTGCAAATGTGGCTATATACATCACACATTCTTTGTAATTCTTCGATGGTAAGCTGATACGGGCGGGTGGTGGGATCGACATCCGCTATTTTAAAGATCTCCGCTGTTAGTTCAGGTACGTGTGGAGGGAACAAAGTCAACACACCGCGTTTGCAGTACTTCTGTCGAAAATGGAAGACATGCCGCATAAATTTCTCCACTAGAGGAAACGGCTGATTTATTAGGGGTTCCTTCAAGGGGCGGAAGTGGACGATACCAACATCAACGTCAGGTTTTGGAACAAATGCTCTACCTTCCAGCGTAAACTTGAAATTTACATCAGCCAAATACTGACACATAATGGAAAGTCTACATCTCTGAGGACTGAAAATTTCGGCCACCATTCGCTCGGCGACTTCTTTTTGAAAAGTCAGGGTGAGAGGAACACGGCCGTGGGTGAAGACTCCAGACCTTTCCGACATTGCTCGCAGCCAACGTATAATCAGTGGAGTCGACACACTGAAGGGCAAATTGCCAATAACGTGGATTGGAGGAGGGTCATCGAACCAATCTCGACTTAAATCGTTCGGGAAAATATTGTCCATTCTGGTCTCTAGAATGTCGCCATATATTATCTTCATTCTCCCACCACAGGCATCGGCCAACATGTCCAAACATGGCTGAAATCGGGTATCTCTTTCCACGACAGTTAAGTGTTTGGCACCTTTTTGCAGTATGGAACGGGTGATGCTGCCTGGTCCTGGACCGACCTCACAAACGTGAGTCCCCTTTATTTTACCTGCTGCATTCACAATCTTGTTCGTGTACTTCTCTTGCAAAAGGAAGTTTTGCGATAGTCGTTTCAAAGCGTTCAGCTTGTATAGACGAAGGATGTCCTTGATAGTCGGTAGAGGAGGAAGGCGCAAAACTTGAATCAATTCTTCAGCTGCTAAAGCACAAGCCATTATGAAATTTACGCGGGGAACAATTTATAGATAAATAAACGTAGTTCGTAGCGAAGTTGGCCGAAAAACATGGGTGCGAAAGAGCATGTTCAGAATTTGACTGGATCCCGGATTGCAAGGTAAGCGGATCCAGGCTGCCAAACATGGTTTCATGAATATGTGATTTCGGCATCTCTGAAACTCTCGTACCGAACTGCGTGAGGGTGAAAGTAATGGTGAAAAAATAACCGGAATACCTATGAAAATAATCGGGGATTATTACGGTCAAATCGTAAAGTTTTACGGTCGACTGCCCTTCCCCGTGAAGTTGTGTGCGTCCCTGGTCTGAGCTCCTGAACTTTTTCAAAGGCTAGGATGGATCACTATCTGGCAGCCTGAACTTGTTCCTTCCCACCTCATAGTTTTACGGTTTTTGTCACACTGGTCCAGTATTTTTATTGTTATGTTATGTCCTATCCTTACATCATCGCCACGCATTTTTTTTTTTTAATACCTCGTGATGAAGGTTTGGTGGGGGGGGCGGACGCAAAAAACTTTTTTTACACGGACCTTTCAGATCTGAGGCGTCTGTCGGATCACTTTTTTAGTCGGCCAGGTTTCGATTGCCCGGACAAGTTTTGCGTGCGGGTTTCTGATATTATATAATTCGCCGCAATGAGCGCGACCGCGCGAGCGAGGCACGTAATTTGAAAAAATGCAAAAAATTTAAAATCATCATTTTCTTGGGATCCGGTAGTCCGTGTAAAAAATAATTATATACTTGGGGGGACGGGGAGATGACCGGAGACGCGACGCGTATCCTCCTTTGAGTCTCCTCCGTTGACCAATCGAAGTCTAAAACATTCTAATGAAGTGGACCCTCTAATCGATCAAGAAAATTAAACAGTCAACTCAAATGAAATGTGTTAGCTGCAACCCCTGACGTTGTTTTAATACGTGTGGATTCAAGTTCTACCGTAGTAATCACCAACACGTCTGATCGTACCCAAAAATGATGGCGGATCGACGTACCTTAGTGATGGTTAACCAAATACTTAACCTTGCTTTCGCGCTATCTGCAAGCTTTAGTGGCAAGGTTTGAGCTGCGGATCCAAAATAACGCTACCGCCGTTAATACCTTACAGTGTCAGATCTACGAACTAATAATAATATTGGTGCGCATGCGTATTTGTCCAAAATAGTAGCAGCGCCGCTGTAGTTTCTGTAGCGGCTATTTAACTAAAAACTTTCAAGACAGCGCATCTTTACCGAACCGAAGCTGTCTGTGGAAATCTGACATGGCCGTCTCCGAATTCTTGCCCTTAGATCCCAGCCCCTTGAGTGTGATCTAGGATTGTGATAATGGCGACTTCTGACAAAAACCCTTCCCCTTTGGCCAAGTTGAAATCCAAGCCAGTCGAAGAGGCTGACAGCGCATCCCCAAAGCAGGTGAATGAGTCCAGGGTATTCTAATAAATTTTCAGTGACAGACAATTCCAGTCAACAATTGAAAAAAAGATGAGTGTATTCGATTTGAAAATCAAAAGTAAACAAAATATTAGCGATGATCTGCAATAACGTCACAATCCAAAAAAAAAAAAAAAATAGTAGTAGGCAACATCGCTGAAGAGTAGTTATAGTTGGAGATGGAATCAGTTTATTTGTGTGGTGGTGGCTTGTTACGGAACCGATCACTGATGCTAGTTTGCGAGCTTAGGTCCCGATCATCATTGTTATTGGTACTGCCACAGATTAGAGAGTTTAGGTAAAAACTCTCTAATCTGTGGGTACTGCCGTGTATTGGTGCGGTATTTTCGGCGAAATAAACCAAACTGATAGTTTGGACAGCGTTGTAAAAAAAAAGAACATTCTGAGGACGTGGGAATATGCACGTTAACTCTCTTTTTCTTCCACTGTTTGCACAAGTCCATCTGGCAGAGCCTGCGGGTTTCGTCTTCTGGTTCCAGGACAGTTTTGAAAGCAGAAGATTCGTATTTTACCAAAACAACGTTAACGTTAAGAGGCGTTAATATTCCAGCCCTTGTAAGAAGAGCCATGGAGCCAAGAGGCGAAACACGTCCCCAGTCGGCTTTGGCTTGAAGAATCCATCTCCTCTACATCGTTTTAATATTGTTGCATACACTACAAGAGTTACTGCGTGCTTGGACAAGTGATATTTTTTACACGTATTTAGTGGGTTCCTACAGCGTAGTTTTGACGTAGGTTATACCTGGAAATAGCACCGACCATGCAGTCATTCCACAATTGGCCACATTGGGTCGCGCTACAAAATTTGTTAGTGCTCTAAAGGAGACACAACAGCATAAAAGCTAAAATCACGCAGTAAAGATAGCTTAACTTTGGTAAAGTGGGGGGAGAGGTAGGGGGGGATGACAAAACCATAATTTTCAATGGCAGTATTTTTCGACACTTGCCTATATCCTTGGCTCAAAACATCACATCCACACCCCTAAATTGTGCATGAAATATGAAAATATAAATCCGTTACAACTTATTTAGGCTACCTTGGGAATTTATACTCTTACCATGCTCCAGTTGCAGCCACTCAACTCGCCAACATAAGTAAATTGCAACAACTGTTAATGTTAAAGTAAATCTCATCTAGACACACGCTAGTGTGTCGCGCCAAGTTAGGCAACAATCATCACAACAAACATCACATCAGTTCAATTGTCGAGGTTGTAAACCATTGTAGCGTAGCGCCATAGCATCAGTGTCTTATATCTTGAAGCATAGTTGGGCACATTTCAGGTACTTGGGGAAAAATAATAATGCGGTACAAAAGTTTAAATTGTGTTGAAATCGAGAGCAATAACCCACCTGACAAAACTTAACTCGTGTAGGAATGCCAGCTAAGCTGCTTTCAATGCAAAATCTGACCCTCAATGACCGAGGGTACACGTAGGTTTCTTACGTCGCTTCATCTTACGTCGCTTTACCTTACGTCGACTTAAACTCACATCGCTTTAGGAGAGAGGTGGTTACACGGAGGTTGTAGTTGGAGTGAGTTAAAACGACAGCGGGGGTTGCTGCGTCGCGTTTATCTAATCCCCCCATCAAGCGAACCCCTCTTTATTGCCAAGTCCCCATTCAGCCAGCTGGATTCCGGGAATTTGATTTCAGCATGGTTAACTTGGAATTCCATGCTATTTCATGCTTGGTGGTGGCTTAATGGGCTGCTAGCCTTGTTGCTCTCATCTTGCCCGCAAGTTGTTGATATCTGTGTAAGAATTCAAAATCGGACGTCTCAAAGCATGACCCGCCGATTCTGCACACTCACCGGTACCAAACGAGAAGTAAATCTCGATCAATGATGCCTCCAGCTCTGATCCATGAAACACTCTTGACCACTGAAGCCGACAAGAAGGTTAGGTTCCCAGGAAGGAACTCATCCCTGACTGCGCGAAGCCATGATACATTGTCTACTGCAGTCCACGCAAACAATGCCCAGCTATCTATTTGGGAGAAACTCATCAAGACCACCAATACTGAGTTCTTTAACACATATCAGCAACTGCGGGCAAGATCAGAGCAGTAGGGGTAGAAGTCAATCAAGCCACTACCAAAATGAAATAGCATGGGATTCCATCTCCACCATGGTGAAATCAAGCTCCAGGAGGGATAGTCATTTAAAGGCACTGGAGGCCATTGCCATCAACTCATATGAAATTGCTAGGAGGGCCCCTAAGCCCCTAACGGTGTTTAAGCTGGCAATTTTTTTCTTTTTAGTAGCAATTTGGCTAATTGACAGCCAAACAGAATGATAACATTACCACACTAGCAATGGTAGAATTGTTCCCCCTCTTCAGGGGGGGGGGCCCGCATTACCATTTACTCCTCGAGAAAAATGATTCTAGCTATTCTGACCCAATCCCATACATACAACGTTTGGAAGGAAGGTGTTTACTACTGAATTTTTCTCCCTGTTTCTGTCCGACCCCGACGACAAAGGGCGAAACCATCCTTGCACTCGTGCATATCAAAGAAGATTTGATATGCAGCTAGTTATACCGTTCCCTCATTGATGTCATACCCTATCAGATGCGATCAAACTGAGGCAGCCTGGATGCAGTCCAGTCATGCTGCTTCTTCTGATGGCGATTCTTGTTGGGTTTCTAGTGTGAAACCTGTGATCTAATCACCAAACTCGTTTCTGTAAATGAAAAAAATACTTTACCGTCGGAAATGAATTTTTTGTAGCCTGTTAGAAAAACAAGAAATTAAGGTCCTGCATAAAATATAGGTGAAGAGATTGCCAGATATCTTTAGCAATTTGGCGAATTAGAAATCAATATTATTCGCTAAAGTAGAGAATTGTTAGCATTTTGGTACATCTTAAACCCTGGCCCTTAATGAATAATCCATTCACTTGCCTTTCCCTCACTGCAGTAGTTGATTCATCCATCCCTCCATTGCACGCTTCTAGGTAAGTGGAAACTGAGAAAGAGTTTCGCTCTAAATGAAGCTCTTACAGATCAGTGGTCTTCGGCAGCGGCAAATTCGAACGAACGTGAACCAAATGTGATCCCAAAAATAAAAAAAACACGTCGAAATCTTGTATCAGGCACCTGATAAAGGCAAGCGAGGCTGCTTTAAAACCTTTTAGTCCTTTTCGGAAATTTGCGAGTGCAGCTGTGTTTGTTTGTGCTCTGTGGTTTTGGATAAACTTTGCAATGAGGTTGAGTGTATTTTATGCAATTTTAGTTTATAAAATTTGGGCGTAAAGTATTAATGCATTGTATCCCAAATCCCTATAAACTTTTGATAGTGTCTGTACGTGAAAGTAAAAGAAAAGAAAAATAGCCATGGATTGATATGCTTATTTCACGTTGGCCAATAAAAAGAGGGACAACATTTTAATCGTAATTTTGTTACTCTTAGCAGATTATGTCTTCACGCAAATGCGGTGTGGCGTCGGATACTTGTACAATCGTTTAACTATTCGTGCACATGCACCTAATCGTACAGTACCAGCACAGAATGTGTTATTCAGGGGAGTGCCAATTTCCAAAGTGGTGCGTGCTGAGCACCAGTTGCAACATTATTGTGCGTAGTAGTACGATAATGTTAACGTGAAGCGCAAACCTGTAACCAGATGGGTAGATTAACTAACAGATTATAATTACCGTAGTTAGATTCTAGTTCCAGTTTGGGTATCACAATAGAAATAGGCTAGTACAGTCAAGAAACTCTATCACCCTAATGGCTCATAGGTATTGCACTTGTAATTACTCGGTAAATACTCGCACATGGTGATGGCGGGGGTGTAGAGCTATTAGTACATGTTTGATACTCGAAAACTGCTTTATTGTACTGGTATTTATCACAGGTTGTCTAAATATTACTGTCTGGTGTTAAAGACTAAAATATTCTATTTGTTTATTCAAGGTTTCAAGTGATGATGAGCTAGCTGACGATGTGTCAGAAGACAAGCAGACTGCGAAACCTAAACAGACGCGTAAAGGAAAACGTAAAGTGAAGCCTGGTAAAAAGACAAAGGAGAAAACCACGTCGGAGATTGATGAGCCTAATTTTAAGATACACTTCCTACGTGTGCGTCTGAGGAATATTGGGCAGCGCAAAAAGACCGTGCGCACCATTACTACTACTACACGAAAACCAAAACAAGCAAGGAAGTCGATTAGACCATTTTCCGAATCACAGGAGAACAAGAAGTACCAATGCGATCTATGTGGCAAAGGTTTCGAAAGACCTTTTCGGCTGGCTAGACACAAAAATCAAGTACATGGCATTCCTATGCCACCGAAACGGCAGCTAACACATGGCGATCATCAGTGTGAAATGTGCGAAAAGTATTTTTCTAACTCGTGTCACGTTCGACGGCATCAGAAACGAGTTCATGGCATCGAGCCGAAATATAAGTGGGGAAAACTTAGAGATGCTGATGAGGACTCCTCAAATAAACACCCGTGTAGTACTTGCGGGAAAAACTTTACAAGTTTGCAACATCTTCGAAGGCATGAGAAGAATATTCACAACATTGAGCCTACATTTGTTCGAGGCCGAAAAAGCCTCAAGTGTGCCGAGTGTTCCTCGTCTTTTCCATCAAATAGAACGTACGCCGAACACTTTAAGCAGGAGCATCCCGACATTGTGTTGAAAAGCGAGAATCTCACGTTTGATAGTCAAGAAGATTTTGATAAGTGGAAGACGGATTTGGAAAGAGAAACTGTAGCAATGTTTATAAAAACACATCGGTATCAACCTTCCCCGACATGTACAGTCCGTGACTACAACTGCCATCGAAGCGGGTCATACAGGGGGGAGGGAAAAGGAAAACGCCGCATAAAAAGTGTTGGCTCAAATAAAATCGGATGTTATTGCCCTGCCCGAATTCACGCCAAAACTACCCAAACACCGAACAATGGAGTTACTATTGAAGTGACATTTCACTCCACCCACGTCGGGCATAAATGTGAACCAGATCGGGTTCGACTTTCCAAGCCGGAGAAGGAAGTTATTTCAGAGCAGCTGCAAGCGGGAATTCCGATTAACCGGGTACTTCAAAACCTTAGTGCTGAGCCAAACCCCTCAAAGCGTTTAGCAATAACAAAAGCACAAGATCTAAGGAATATTGCGGCTAGTTTTGGAATTGATAGAAGTCTTTTTCGAAGCCAAAAAAGGGAACGGAAAAAACGAAAAAAGAACACAGAGAACACAGAACAATACACAGAACTGATGGAACTTATGAATGACCATGTTAGTGACCATGTCAGTAACCATGTCAATGATCATGACGACGGGCCTAATGAGCCAGAAGACAATAATTTTGACGGTTACGATAACGATGTTGCTTCAAGCCCAACCCCAAGTGAACCAAATTTCAAAGAAGAAGCTCGTTCCGCCATACTAGCATTTATTCCCGAGCTTGAAAAGTACACTTCTGAGCAGCAGTATAAAGAAATAATTCACACATTATGTGTGTTAAAGCACAAATGTGAAGCTATGGAAGCTTCAGCGAGATACGTAATTCCCCCTACACCGACGAGCTACGTAACTCCTTCCGTACCAGCGAATTACGTAACTCCGTCTGCCCCAACGAGATACGTAACTCCTCCCGAACCAACGAGATACGTAACTCCTTCTGATCCAACTAGATATGTAACTCCTTCAACACCAATGCGATATGTCACTCCCTGTACATCTGCAAGATATATGACTCCTCCCTCACAAGTAAGATATGCAACTCCCTCTTCGCCATCTAGATATCTACCTCCACTTGCTCCGACAAGATACGCAATTCCCACTACGTCAACGAGGTATGTATCTCCCCCTACAACTGCAAGATATGTTACACCTCCGAGTGGTTTTCCACCTTGTAGTAATTATAGTATTCAACCTCTGTGACAGTCGCTAGCAAATTAATAACTGTAAAAAGTGTAGTACGTAGATCTCAGAACTGTAACGCAACTTTTGTACCGTGCTAACAGTAGCATGTTGCAGTTACTGTTAATCTTGATTTTTTTATATACTTGACGGAGCATTGCTGTGCATTGCTTCAATGTTTGTATTTATTCCCGATTTTTTTTTGTATTGTTGTAGTACTGTGAAAGTAGGTAGTCTGTTGAAATATAAAACATTTGTAAAACTATCTAAAATGCAGCTACAAATTGAAGGAAAGTGATAAATCACCATTAGCTGCCTGACGAATTTCTTTCACCTTGGTTCTGTAGGGGTGAAAACTCGATAATGCCACGCAAAACCAGAAAGACGTATGTGTTACGCTTGCTGAAAACTCTTTAATTACTTGGTTTAAGGCGCGATTGGCTATAGTTGCTTGGCTGTACCTGGGTTAGCCTACATGTGGGTGAGTTTTGATGTTTCAGTGGTGTTTATTCTGAAAGTGTGTGATGCTAACTGTAACTGATCTGCTGGTAGAATTTCTTTTGTCGGGTTATAGTAAAGTGTAATTTCAGTTTACATAAAAAAATGAAATGGGCATGAGCTCTCAAATAAATATTGTGCATTAAATTCTGATAGAAAAATGCCGGTCATTATACTGTGATGATCCGTGTTACGCTATGCGAAAAATTTTCGTTCATTTTAAAACAAGTTTTAAAGTGTTTTAAATTTCTTTCTCAAATATTTGTGAATTTGGCCATTTTACAGCCAATAATATTTTAATTGTTTGTTTTGTTTAACTGACAACGTTCCTTTTAAGCCTATAAGGGATAAAACCTTTACCATTTTTGACTAGCAATTCAATTATGTTAATGAGTGTTAATTATGTGATGAGTGTTAATCAAGTTGGACATAAAGTCTCGGAAAATATCAATTATGTTCCGTAGGCGAAGGCTCGTTTCCTACAAATTTAGAAACACAAACATGTTGCGAGGTTCAGTTGACCAAAACGTAAGAGGGGATCGACAACTTAAAAAATCCTAGAAGGTGTAGTGATTGTTCATATAATTCAACTCTGAAATAGTATGGACTAAACTTGTACCGTATCCAAAACAGTGTGGTCAGGTAACTAGCGGGGCAGTGATTACCTAGTCGGAAATGGTGTTCTGTACACTTCTGCCATTTTTGGGCCACTTCCGCTTCATACTTCCACTTTTTATTTATTTATTAATTTTAACTAATTTTTGGAACGCTGAATCTAATGGGAAAACCATTTGTGTCTCTGGTACCGTTCAAAAGATGCTGGGCTAACTTGTCGGCCACTTCAGGCCGCATATGGGCCACTTCCTCCTCACACTTCCGTTTTTTTTATTACTTGTACTAGGCCTGACTAATGTTTGGACGTTGAATCTAATGATGAAACTGTTTGTGTCTACCTGCTACTGTTCCATACAAGATGGCTAACTTGTCGGCCACTTCCGCTTCATACTTCTGGTTTTTTTTTTTAAATTCATTTTAAGTAATTTTTGGTCGCTGAATCCAATGATGAAAACCGTCATTTGTCTCTATCTGGTACCGTTCCATACATCATGAGCTAACTTGTCGGCCACTTCCGCTTCATACTTCCGGTTTTTTGGTTGTTAACTTTTTGGACGCTGAATGTAATAATGAAAATCGTTTTTCTCTAATTGGTACCGTTCCATAGATGATGGGCTCACTAGTCGGCCACTTCAGGTCGTTTGTGGGCTGCTTCATACTTCCGTGTTTTTTTTGTTCCTTTCAACTAATTTTAGAACGCTGAATCTAATAGTGAAAACCGTTTGTCTCTACCTGGTACCGTTCCATGGTTGAAAAAAGGTGACAGACGGGCGGACAAAGTCGCTGCTATAGTCTTCCTAGCGTTTATGTATAGAAAAAAAAGATTTTCGCTGGTGAATTATTTCCAATTTTTCCTTAATTTTATGCATAGAAGACGAAAAGTTTATCTGCAGATAAAGGTGTACAGTACGATTATGCTGAGCCAAATTTTGAGGTAATTGTGCAAAGGTGAGATAGGCTGGGTTTTTGGAAGATCTAATGAATCTCTGAATTTTTCGTTCGCACAGTTCACGAATTTCAAAAACAGAAAAGATATCTTCAATATTATCTTCCTGATTGTCAAAATAAATGACACGACATTTTTAGATCTCTGAATTGCTTTTAATAATAAATACTTTAACAAGAGAATGATTGGGTAATCATGTTAGGAGAAAAAAAAAGTGCAACTGTGTAGAACCGGAAAAACGGACCTGTAATTTGTATGACTAATTTACATTTTGAATTCAACAATAGATACTATAAGATGATTGAAATACTTGAATTTCCAAAATCGCAAAGCAACTATCTTGTTATCGTCCATCCGTATATTTAATCTAAGTTAATGTACTTTAAAATCACACTGTTCTCTTTAAGTATTAACGTTTCTGTCAATAGAGTGTTATTCTCAAAGAACTATTTTGCTTTTTTTTTTACAATTTTTTGTTCTTAAATATGATTTTACTGCTCAGGAGTCAAGAGTTAAAGTTTGAAAAGTAGCCTTGTTTTAAATTCATCGACTTAAAACTTGTGAATAAAAGTGATTGGTTAATGTATATGGCACTGACATGCCATTAAAAAAACTATATGTCTGGTGCGTATGTCTGGCTTAGTGTTTGACTGTAAAGTCATGTGATTAATACATGGTAGGCTTACTCTTGGGCTAGTGTTAACAATGGTTTGATCGTTATTGACATTTTATTGACTAGTATCAGTGTTGGATTGGAATTTTCAGCAAAAAGATGCAATGTTCTGGTCAAGCTCATCAGCATGGTAAATCACATTTTAAGCTGAAATCTTTGATTATTATACTTGGGAATCCGATGAGATATACAGATGCTCGGTTTACAGTATGGTTTACAGCATCATCTTGCCACGGACGGATCTATGAATTTTTAGTTGGGGGGGGGGGCTATTTTTTTCTTTGTAGCTATTTGTTGTTCAGTTCATTCTCCTGACTCGTGTCACAATTCCCCTCTCCTTAATTTTGCCCCTAAATAATATCATCCCCCCCACCAAACCGGTAGATCTGTGACTGCGTCTTGCCAAATGTCTCTGTATGGTATAGGATCAGGTTGCTGGTAGGCTATCGGCAGGAGTTGCAAAACGAGTTCCTTCGAACGAGAAGTTTATAACACGATTAAAGCTTGGTGCGTGTGTACGATTATTACAGACGGCACCTAACTAGGGCGATTTCTTGTACTACAAAATGCACCCAGACTATGTGGAATTTTATAAGGCCACACAAATAAAAAAGTAATGTTTTCAGGAACCACTGTGTCCTAGAAAAAGCCCTGAATTAATGGCTTTTTTCCTCCATTTTTTGAAAAACAAAATTCATGGTTATCACTCATTGTCAAATCCACCTTGTACATTCCAGAATGACAATCTTGTAGAGTGGTTCAAGTATTAAGGCTTCATAAAGTAGCCTACATTCAGAAATTGCTTTAATCATGTTAAGAATTATATAACTATAGGCGTGTTAGAAGACCTTCCATTGGCTAATTGTGTTAACAAAAAATATCCTCATCAGCCTTCACCATTGTTGGTTGCTACTCGCCAAATGGCGACGGAAATTCAGTATTTGGTGACTTAGTTTTGAACATAACTTGGCCAAGGATAACCTTTTCATTCTGGGACTGCTCAAACTCGTACAGGTACAAGAATGGTTAAACATCGGGTTCCGAGGCCCACCATAAACTTTGTGAGGGGACCACGGGAAAACGAGTAGCAACAGCCCAGTGGTCAGCGTCCTTTCAAACTAAATGAATGCTGTAAAAGTACTGTAAGTGTGCAAGGCATGCATAATTGGAAATACAGAGCCTAAAAAATGGCATGGAAAATGGATGTACCAAGGCTGGAAAAGGCCTGAAATTTGAGTTAGATGACGAGTCCATCAAACACAGAAACGATTATCGCAATTAAAAAAAAAAAAAAGATTTTGTGTCATTACATCCCTAGTCAACTCTATCACTCAAAAAGGAAATGTGTCTTAATATGCTACCATCCACTAACTGTCTGCAGCGTTTTGTTCTCAGTTTTGTTCGCATGAAGCAAATGAAATTGTAAAATTGATTTCTAGACAGACTATTTCGCCCTTGTGTGGGCTCGTCAGTAGAAAATTGATATTTAACGATCAATTGGTAAAAATAGGCCTAGGCCCGGGTGGCTGCTATTCAGTAGAATGTATCCCCAAACAAGCAGAAGTTTCTGCTATTTTGTTTGTTGAAACCTTATTCGTTTCGTCCTTGTCAGACAACCGAGGCCATTTAAAACAAAAAAGCAAGTTGTTTCTCGGGCAAAATAAGTTTTTTTCCGTGCGGGCCTGTGGCTTTGATTTTTTTCTTATTTTTTCCCACGAGTCTCCTTCACGTTTGCTTAAGAAAGAGCTGCATAACAAAAAGCGTGAATGAATGTTGTCAGAAAGTTAAGTTTCCTTCATAAAATTAGTCTTCCGATTTTATAAGCTCACCTGGACGTAATAGCAAATTTGCTTTTGCTGCACCAACAAAGATGTGGGGGGAGTCACGCGGAGACTTTCAGATGGTGCGTGAAAACATTTCTTTTTTAAGTGGCCTAAGCATATTATTTTATTTGTCATTTTATAAAACAAACCACATTGCTTTAAAGTTAAAAAAATCAAACTCTTGAAGAGATTTGTAGCCAGCCTAAAAAAAAGGAATATTTTGCTGTGGGCTATTATGCGCCATTGAAAATCTTGTTTCGAGTGAAGTGCAAAATGGTAGGTTGGAATGTCAAAATCGGACAGAAATTGGCAAAAATATGAATTCATTGGGCAAGATCAAGATGATTGACTCGCAGTCATTTAAGGAACACTTTGCTGCTGTAAACAAAATATTTAAATTAACAAGTAATTCATTAGCATGCCATACTCAAAACAAGCATTTTCTGTCGCCATTGTGATTACAGTGTGCACGCAGTTCATAATAATGAATCCTAAAGGTGATCTTTGCTATAACATTATAAAAGTAGGAGAATCCGGTGATGTATTTAAAACCATTAAAAAAGACAAATTGCACGTTTGAAGTGAATCATGTTACAGTATTTACAAACTATTTACAGTAACTGCCAATTTTCTGCAAACAAAATGTACAAACTTCCTTGTAATAGGCAACTGTTTCAATTGCTGTAGTCGTGTAATAGGTGTGTAGATATTGTGTAATAAAAGTATTTTAGTCAACTTGGTTATTTGCATTCCCATTACAGTACTACAGTGAGACCTCTTTATAACGATGTCCAAGGGTCCTTTGAAGTAAAATGTTATATCAGGTACATTGTTATAAACAATCACTTTTGCATGCATTGCTGCTTAAAAGAACCTCGAAAATAGCATTGTTATAACAAGTGTATTGTTATAAGAGGAATTGTTATAACGAGGTTTGACTGTAATATATATGGAGCTTACAAACCTTGTTTGCATCAAGTTATAAAACAGTTGTTGCAATTGCCATCGCCGTGTGCTGTACCAATTGATCCTGCTGTTTATTGTTGGAAACCAAGGTCCAAAAGTGTAGCCTATTAGAAATTGTTTCGACGGGGCAATCAATTTTCATGGACTTACCTTTGTACCCATGTTTTTTTCAGTGTTGCATATAGTACTGAAAGCCTATTACAGCAATTCTAGCGCAGGTTTCCAACACAGTTCCTTAGCTCGTATCAAAATAGTCCATTATTATATTTTTCTCTAGTTCCACTCCTGTGTAGTATTCACGTCTGCAATTTTTAGCAGTCTGTAATGTATTTTAACTTGTTCATTCATCCACACCCACTGTGTAATGCCATTTGTCTCAGTTATAGCTAACCCTCTGTTCTACATTTCACACAGTACACAGGAAAATGCGTAACATCAGTTGTTGATTGGAGGAACCCAGATAGCATACCTTTGGCAGGGTTCGTATATTGAAGCCTGAATTTACGGAAAAACCTAAAATTTGAAAAACATCGGGAGGTTGAAGCCGTGAAATGGCAAATTTGCCAAATGTACTTAGCTAAGTGTTTGATAAAATGCAGATAATTGCTGTGATAGTAATTGTGTACCTAAATTGAATAGGGCCTAAGTAAACAAACAGTATTTCAGGCTAATGGCTTTTTCTATGGACCTTACTTTCCTGAGTTGGACTGGAGACGGAGAGAGGCACAGTACAAACAATTCGTGCCTGAAAAAAGGGCAGCTGAGCGAATGCTGTACCTCTTGCTGTTTGTTATGTTTGTATTCCTTCTCTCCTAATCTATTGGTGATGGGAGGGAAAACGTAATGTTTCTTTGTTGCCAAAACATCTTAACCTGATAATTTTGCATTACATTCCTCGAATGTGATGTTCCCCTGGAGGTTTCTTTTGCTGTGCTGCCACGGCAGTTCTCCCTTATAAAAGCGACAGCGTGCACGCTATCGGCATTCATTTTCCTCCAGAGGTGTCTCCACGCCACCTCGTACCGGAGTTCCCCGCTTTCGCCCGAAAAATTTGATTCTACCCGATGATGGCCACCGCATCCGAAGCCCTCGCTTCACTTGCTCTCCTTCGTCCGCAGATCATGACGCCATTAGATCCGCCCTCGACCATGACGCCGTCGATCCGATCCCTGCCGTTTCTTTCATCCGGTTGAAGACTCTTCGCCCGTGTTGCCGCTAGCGACTGACGAAGTCCGGACGCAAGCTGTCGACACCAACCTTTGTCCGCAGACGCCCGCTTTCACCCTTGGCAACCGTTGGATCTCACCCTCGACCACGACGCTGTAGATCAGATCCCAGCCATTTCTTTCGTACGGTTCAAGACTCCCTTCGCCCGAGTTGCCGCTAACCACTGCCGAAGTCCGGATGCAAGCTGTCAACGCCAACCTTCTCCGACGCTCATCGCCGTTCCGGTTAGCTGCACCTGCACCGACGGCTTCCCTAGCTTTCGGTGGGATGACGCTCCCCCTACTGGCCTCCGCCCTTCCGCCGACACGCTTCAACGGAGCTCAAGTTCTTTCAGCCGCATCCCGAACCACATTCCTGGATGTGACGTGTTGCTGGCAACCGTCTGACTCCCGTTTCAGTTTCGATTGTTTCCAACGATAGAATTTGCTACCGAGTTTTAGTTACATGATGTCACCTCGATCAAGTTTCAAACAACTGGGTCAAGACTTAAAACGTCAAATTCGAGTGAGGAGCCAAGACTGTTCCGGTTCTCCACAGCTTGTCTCCTAGCAACAGTTTTCTGCCGTTCTCTCGCTCGTATGCCGTCTACACTGCTGCTGGTCTCGACTGTGGCTCACTCCAAGCATCGAGTGAATATCAAGTCAACAATTGCTGTCCACTGCTGCTCATCTTGCTCGTGGCTAATCCCACGTTTTTTTGTGTAAACAACCAAGACCGAAGTCGTCTACACCTCTTGCTGCTTGTCTCATCCGTGGCTGACCTCACGTCTCGAGTGAAAATCAAGTTACCTGTTGCTGTCAACTGCTGCTCATCTCACTCGTGGCTAGAACTCACGTTTGAGTGAACCAAGAAGGACGCTGTTTGCACCTCTTGCTGTTGTCTCGACCGTGGCTAACCCCACGTCTCGAGTGAAAACCAAGACAACAGTTGCTGTCCTACTCTGCTGCTCGTCTCATTCGTGGCTTAAAACCCACGCTTGGGTGAAGAGTCAAGTTGGAACCATCTGCTCGTCTCTTTCGTGGCCTAAACCCACGTTTGAGTGAACCAAGACGGACGCCGTTTGCAACTCTTGCTGCTTGTCTCGACCGTGGCTAACCCCACGTATCGAGCGAAAATCAAGACAACAGTTGCTGTCCACTGCTGCTCGTCTCATTCGTGGCTATAACCCTCGTTTTGAGTGAAGAACCAAGACGGAAGCCGTCTACACCTCCTGCCGCTTGTCTCGACCGTGGTTGACCCCACGCCTCGAGTGAAAATCAAGTCAACATCGGCTGTTACTGCTGCTCGTCTCATTCGTGGCTAAATCCCACGTTTTGAGTGAAGAACCAAGACAGAAGTTGTTCGCCCTTCAGCTCTGATGCCACCATTGAGGTCCTGTTACTGTGGCTCCCGCCTCCGCACGACACGCTCTTCGGCCTGTCTCCGGTCTGCCCATAGCCGGGACGTCGCCGTCGAGTCGGAGTTGTTGCTTCGACCTCTCGCCCCTCCCACCTCGACATGTGAAGCCCCACGTCTCACTGGACCAGCCGTGGAAGCCGTTGTGAACTGGATCGTCCATCAACAGCCCCTGCCTCCGGCTCCCACGCCGTCTTTCGTCCGCCTCGCTTCCGCACGCTCCACTCCCGGCCTGTCTCCGGTCTGCCCATAGCCGGGACGTCGCCGCCGAGTCAGAGTTGTTGCTCCGGCCTCTCGCCTCTCCCACCTTCGACATTTGAAGCTCCACGTCTCACTAGGCCAGCCGTGGAAGCCGTTGTGGACTGGATCGTCCATCGACGGCCCCTGCCTCCGGCTCCCTCGCTGTCTTTCATCCTCCTCGCAGATGCCATTCCCCCCGGCTCAGGTGCTGCCGTCTGGATCCCGTCCCCGTGGCTCCCGCACTACACGCTAAACTCTTCGGCCCGTCTCCGGTCTGCCCATAGCCGGGACGTCGCCGTCGAGTCTGGGTTGTTGCTAAAGCCTCTCATCACGACATGGAAGCTCCACGTCTCTGCAATGCTGCCGTGAAAGAAGTTATGAACTGGATCGTCCATCGACGGCCCCTGCCTCCGGCTCCCTCGCCGTCTTTCGTCCGCCTCGCTGATGCCGTAACTGACACGTACTATGCTGATGATCTCGCAAGCTCCCGCCTCTTCGGCCGTCTTGGATTTGGTCCGCCGATTTCATAAGGAAGGCCAACCGTGTCTGAACTTTTTGCCCCATGTACGCCTTACCCAGATGTTGCCGCTCTGCACCATGCTGAAAGTCGGCCAGGCCTGCATCCCTCGCTCCTCACGCTCGTTCGTCTTTCACTCGCCCTGTTCTGATGTTTCCATCCCGCACCATGATGATGATCTACCGAGCCAGCATTCCTCGCTCCAAGCAACTCGCCTTTCACCCGCCTTGCCCGTTTCGAACCTTGACGAACCTTGCCAAACCTTCGTTCCTCACTCTACGCACTTACGAACGACGACTATGTGAGCCTGCCGTCTCTTGGTCCCGCTTTGTCCGCCGCTCCCTCTCATGCTCTCCTTCGTCCGCAAGTAACTGCTTTCACCCTCGGCAATCAGTGGATCTCCGCCCTCGACCTCGCCGCCGTTGGCCCGATCCCTGCTGCCTCCTTCACTGAAGCCCCACCTGCAAGCGTCAGCGTCTTCTCGGACTCTCCCTTGCAACCCGGCCAGCGCACTCCGCCGGCCGAACCCATGGTCCTGTCGGCTCTGCGAGAGGATTTTCTACGGTCGAAAGACGTCTACCGTGAGGCCAAGAAATCCCTCCAGCGGGCGAGGGCAGCTTCTCGCTCACCAGCCCGCAACTCTCCTTTGGACTTATTGTCCAACTTCTCCCAGATTGACCGAAGCGTCTCCCTCAGCGAAGTCTAGAACATCGTCCAGGAAACGGTCCACGAGATGCAAGACAATCCCATGCCGCCTCCCTCCTGCACTTCTTCCGGCAGACACGCTCACACGCAACCCGGGATAATTTCTGCCTCCAGCCGTGACTCTCGCATACGGGGCTCAACATCTCCCTCTGATGGTCAGAAGAAACGCAAGACGTTTTCTCCTTCTCGTGCGCATGCTCTCCCTCTGCCGTCCCCTCGGCTGCCACTGAAGTTTTACCGCCTGCCGTCCCACTTTCGTCCGGCAAGAAGATCCACTTCCCGGACGATGCTGCCGACGACCAGACTTTCCCACTAGCTACGCTTTTAAAGACGATCGAAGAAACTATTCCCGACTGCTTCCTCTTCTAGCCCTCGCAGTCGGCTGACGCTCCCGTGGTCAACCGCGGGCTGAAAACTGGCTTCGGTTTCGCCCTCAGAGACAAGGACACCAAACCCCGCAACCTTTTAGGGCAATCCACCACGCTGCTAACCTGCTCCTCCGGAATGAAGGCTCCCTACTCGGCAAGGGTGACCCCCTCGTCCTCGACAAGGAACCACCACCACTCCGACCAGGCCGTGGAAGCAGCTTCTTCCACCCGTTGGGCGACGGCGCTACGAACCCGAACAACTTCGCAACCTACCCGGAATGTGAATTCTTAGGCAGCGAAGATGGACTTTGGCACCGTTCTCTGAATCCCGAAGAAAGCTGACATCTCAACTTTCGTCCTTTACGTGAATGACAAATGCATTCGGCTAAGCCTACGTGCCACCTCTCAAGCCGACGTTCTCAACACTGCGGTGAACGCCTATGCGAGAAACTATCCTCGGACTCAAGCCCCGAAGAAATACGCAATCTTTCGTCCCTTATTAGGCAGCTCTTTCAGAAGACAAGCTTCGCCACGTATCATTCCATCAACTGGGCTACTAGAGCCCTTTTCAACAACACACTGCTCCTCCGGGACATTACTCTTTCGTCCGCAATCAACTTGAACGTCTCCACGACGCACCGGCTCCGCAACCAACCCATCCACGAGTCGGACACGCTCTTCCGGGGTAACAGCCCAACCCACGTCCTCCCTCGGACAACTGGAACAGGACGCCGGCTCCCTCGCAGTCTCCTCGTCACAACGACTTTCGTCCGAAAAATCCACTGCCCTTTCGGACGGACCAGCCTCGCTCTCGTTCCGGCCAACGCAAACAGAAGCGAGCCGCCACTCCAGACCGACGTAGCCGCCACTCATCACCAGGGGGCAGAAGCAACTTTCGTAAGAACCAACAATGACGCCTCTCACCTATCCTGTCTTCCAGTCGGTCAAGTTTACTTCTTTTTCTACCGGCTTGGCTACAATTAACAAAAAACCCAGAATTCCTTTTCATCATCAAACACGGCTTTCGTCCGGAATTTCTGTCAAAACCAAGGAAAACCCAACACCCCGACTTAAACCAACACAGGGTTTTGTTCAAAGTTTACGAAGACCTCCGCAACTCACCCCGCTCGATTGAGTTGAAACAACTGACTTCTTGACGTGTAACAACCACCCAAGGACTTCCATTGTTCAACCTTTAAAAAAAAAAAACTGCAGAGAAGAAAGAAACCAACTTCTCCTCCTCACTAACTCGCATTCTAACGTACGGAACCACAACCTGATACAAAGATCGTGTATGTAAACGGACTGCACCGGCTACGACCTATTGTT
>JAHWFP010144436.1:0-11673 GCA_023313725.1 Lithobius niger
ATTCTTAAAGCACACAGCTTGTGGCGTCCGTTGCACGCCAACTGGCCACTTTGCTATTCACGGTTGCACAAAACCGTTCTATAAATAAATCCTGAACTGCTTCGCGATTTCGTGTCCCGGCAGACAAAAGACGCCCTTGATCCATCTAATGGCCAACCTTGTTGAAAAAGAATGAGGAGGGAAAAAAAAAAAAAGGTACGTTCAATAATGAAGGCAGGCTTGTGCCTTACAGGTGGCTGGAGAAGGTAGAAAGAAAACAAAACGAAACACGCTCAGTTTACACCCACAAATATATCGTAAAGACAAAATGGGAATCGGATGGTCGCTTAACCGACGGTGGCGCGAGGAACAGGGACGAAAGTGAAGCCATCGAAGGGACAACCATTCCCTTGAAATAGGAATTTATTGCGGGAATGGCCTTCAAGTTAAAGGTACATACATACCGCCTGCCTTACAACAGCCACGCCAGATCGCCAACAGCGCATGTTGCAGTCGCACCGTTTCGCGAACTCGGCGTTGTAATACAAGGTCAACTGAGATAGTAGCTGCGTTCCTGGCAGGGAGGAATACAGCTATTATCTCAGTTGATGTTAGGTGTAGCAGACGAAACAGCACAACCCACAAAAATTGTTTCGTCGCACACCAGAACGAATTTCGTAGGTTATCACCACACTTATAATGTTTTAGGCGAGATCTTACAATTTTTCTTTGGCCATCTATTGGCATAAATAATTTTAACTTTTACCGCATTAGTCTTTTAGATTTTTGATGTCATGGTAATTATTAGCAAATGATAAAAAATTAATACATGCACACAGATGAAACGTCATGGTTATCGTAAGTGCGCAAAGGATCATATAAACGTAGGACGCTATTAAATTAGTTCCCAACATTCAACAAAAAATCTCGTACATGCCACATTTCAAAACTTATTTTTAGCGAGGAATTGACTAGCGGCAATTTAGTATAACTTTGTGGCCGTACTTGATGTGGAGGATCGAGAAAAATGGCATTGGTAGGAATGTACCTTTAAGAATTGTTTGGCCCTTCAAAGGAATGATATAACACACCAAAACAAGCGTCAAGTTAATCCCAGCAATTAATAATTCAAAAGTCAAATAACCAACTTTGTAGCCTACCAATGTATTTTCTTTTTTTTTTTTTCTTTTTATGTCTGAAAAAAGTATTTATTAGCCGGTTGGATTCATTTCATGAATGTTTTAATTTGCTTTAATATTACTCATTTAAAACATCGAAACCATTTTGAAGTCGATGGTCATTTTGCCAATTTTAATTGTCCATATGACGTTTTTCCTCCCGTTTCTCCCCACTCGTCGATCACATTATTCATTTCAACTATTTTAACATTATTCAGGTTTTTGTACGTCTCCTTAAAACAAAATTGTTTGGCCGTTTGAACTCGTGCTATCGCAACAAAGCCAAGTTCTTTCGCTAAGTTAATCCTATTGAGTATTAGTTCGAAGGTGAAATTGAAAGTGAAATGTTTCATTTAACCCTTCGAATTATTACTCAGTGGGATTAACTTGGCTTTTTGTATCACAACTCCAGACGGCCAAAATGTTTACAGGAATCCTGAACAAGTTTGTTTTGGGGAAATGTCACATACCGTTTTGGTCCGAATTGTTGCGAGCCAATGTTTTTTTCCTCACAGTTGCAAAACGAAAAACCGAACGGCCACTCATTAAGTGCCAAATATATTTTTACTTTAGTAGGGTTACGTTTGTAAGTTTACATGCGCCTTAGTCTTTGTCGTACTGTCCGTTGAACTCGTGTTATTTACAGCAGAAAAGCAAGATGGTAAATCTAATTTCGTAATAGCCAGCGCCGTATTAAAGCTCGTAGAGGTCTGGTCATTAACATTTATTATGCCCCCCCCCCCCAAGTCCCGCAAAAACAAAATGGACAAAGAATAATTTTTTTGAAATAGACTTTTTTATACAACTTTTCAGTAAAGTAAAACTTTTTTTTTTAATTTAAAATAGTACCTTATTTTATTTTTGCCGTGACCGTGAGGCACCCTTCAGGGCCTTTTTCAGCCTGTGGCCTGGTGCACCCAGCACCTCCCCCCCCCCCTAATCCGGCCCGGGTAATAGCGGCAACACACGCGCATAGATCCCTGCGCACACAGTACACAGATGGACGGTCGGACAATAGAGGTTAAATTACATTCATTGTTGGATGTCAGGAACAACGCGGATTGAGCGAACGAATCCAGCGTTGTTTACAAGTGTCAAAGGCAGAAGATAGCTTACTATATAGAAGCATAAGAAAATAAACAGTGCGTAAACGTCTTTCCAATAGCGCCATTACAAAAAAATTCAGTTTGTAGTAGGGACAAACAAAAGCATTACATACAGCTGCAACATTTTCTGTAAATCCACAAAAAGAGGACCTTCTATTTAAATGCAAAAATGAGTAAAAACAAAAGTGAAACGAGCGAAACGAACCGAATCCTAACATTGCTAGAAAGGCGTCGGTTTTGCTGGGACCAATCCCATGTACACCACAAATCATGGCGCCAAAAATATGCTGTTAAATGGAGGCCTTCAAACTCGTACAAGTGCATACAATTTTTCCAAAAATGTTCCCATAAGACAACTTTTTTTCCGCCCCACTTGGCTAACTTCTGCAGCATGTACTCAGACATTAAACCATGCGCAATGGCTGTTTGCCGTGACGTCACCATGAGTTAGCCAATGACGAACGAGAACAACGGCTGTTCTGCCGTCTGATTGGACTAACCCAGTCACGTGATATGCACGTCACAGCAAACAGCCATGGCGTGTGTTATAGCAAGGCCCTAAATAGGCCGTATAGTGCCGTGTGCCATCGCACAAATAAAGATTACAGGTTTACAGATTGCAAATGATTGCAATGTTGCAATTTGGCTTGCTCTTAAAGGTACTTGCTCCTTTCACCGAATGACGGATTACCTACATTTCACATCGTTTTGCTACATTTGCTACACAGTTCTGCTGTTTAACAAAATACTGGTTGAATTAACGAAAAATGAAGAAATAACGAATTGAAGGGAGAGAAATTATGAAATGAGTAATAAATAGAAAACGCATGGAAAGGTTTGTATAGTTTCTAAATTAAGACACATTGCAATGTTTTGCTGTTTAAAGTAGAAGTCGGTGTCGAACTAATACTAAGTTAATTTTAGACTTTTTGTTAAAATTGTTACATATTTTTTTTTCTATAGCAGGAGTCATAATAATGTACATATATACATTGCTTACTGATCAAATTAACGTAAAACGAAGGAATCACGAAATTGAAGGGAGGGAAATAAAAAATGTGTATAATGAATAGAAAACGCATGCAAAGGGTTGTAATTTCTAAATTAAAAGGAAAAGTCGGCATCTGTTCTTTTCAACTAATATTAAGTTAATTTTTAACTTTTAAAAAAAAAGAATTGTTACACATTTCATATACATAGTATAGGAGTTATAATAATGTACATATACAACCGTATTCCAGAAATCCACTCAAGTGTGAGTGTGAGAGGGCAAATGTGAGTGCAACCATGTAAGGTAAAGGTCAACAATTTTAGTACATCCACAAAAGCGAATGTGAGTGTAATTACATCTGAGGGTATATCTACAGATGCGTTTTGACCCTTACACTCACGTTTAGCCCCACTTACACTTGAGTGGATTTCTGGAATACGCCTGTAAGTTTACTTCTATCAGCCATTTAGTTTTAAACTCAACTCAGGACAGCTAGATTGTGTGAAATGACCATTATTATTTTAAAATATACAAAAATAAACAATAAAACTGCATAAATGGTGAAAACGCTCTTTGCATCTGAAACGGCTGCTCAAATGCAAAGGAGAAGTAATTTTGAAACTTAATCAAAATGTTTTGCTTAACTCTGCACTCCGACCGAACAGACCCAAATTCATTAAAAAAAAGTTCTCCTAAGCGTCTAGTTCGGCAGCCCGTTACCTCTAATTGATGTGACTATTGACAAACCCATGTGCACCTACATCGATTTCCAAAAAAAAAAGACAAAAAAATCTTAAAACAAAAGAAGGAAGCACAAAAGCTTAGGGCGGGTCCTTTCGTCTCGGCGCAGTCATTTGTTAATCTGCCTTTCGCTCAGAAGAAACGAAAGAAAAAGCGAACGAACGAACGAAAGAGGGGAGGGATAAATCCAACAAAAATCTGAAACCAAACGAACGAATGGCGAAGCAGCAGCAGCAAAAACAATCGATGATGACTCTTTTCTTCACCGCCATTCTAAAAGTGGGTGCGGAAGAGGTAATTACCAACTAAAGACTAAACGCATTTGTTTAAAAAAAAAACTAGAAGCACAAATGACAAGAACCGCCGCCATCTTTTTTTCTTAAAACACCTAATGTGTGTGTGGGTGTGCTGGGCTGTGTCTGTGCTTACACATACATCTCTCTCTCTCTCTATATATATATATATGTATAGAAATTACGAACGTGGGCATGTGCAACTTTTAATTTCGTGTGATGGAAATAAATTACCGTGGCGTTGCACTCGTCTTTGTGGCGCTTCAATCTGCAGCCGCTGGCGTGTACAGGAACTAGACTTACCTAAAAGAGAGAAAAAAAAAACGAAAAATAAAGACAACGAACGTAACGGGTTTTAGAGCTAGCTAGCTCAAGGAACGGATATTATAAAACCACGAAAACACAAAACGACAAAAGCCTGGAAAAATGAAAAATAAAGAATATGAAGTCAGTCATAATGGAAACCAACAGGCAAAACGCCGCAAGCCTCATTATGAGAAACAACAATAAAAAGAAATGACAAAAGCAACACACATAACATATACACATGGTACACCAAAGTCGAAGCGTCTCTTCTTTCGTATTTAATTAACAACGGAGCCGTCCGTCCGTCTGTCCGTCCCCCTTCTCGACTTGTTCACTGGGAAAAGACAATAATTGCATCTCGTTTCTCCCTGGGGAAAAATAAAACTTGGGAAAAATAAAGTGGGAGTTTTTGGGTGAAATAAGTAAAATAAACAATGTAACCCTGTTGAAACTACGACTTCTTGTCTAACCAATAAAATAAAAATTTACTCCATAATTGAGTTAGGAAATAGTGTGTATTTAGAAACGCCAAGAAGGGTAAATATACACGATGAAATCCTAACGTATCGAGCTCTACAGGTAAGATTGTTGGTGACGGAGAACACAGGTTACGGAGCCGAGCTGGTTTTTTTATGCCTTTGCGCGATTCAGCTATCTGCCGAACATGAACCATATAAATACTGTAAATACAGTAAATACTCAGACCTTCTGTAAATGCTATAAATACTGTAAATACTATATATAGGCCTTCTGTAAATACAATAAATACTGTAAATACTATAGGCCTTCTGTGAATACTATAAAAACTGAAAACATATTATAAATACTGTGTACATACTATAAATACAATACTATTCTAATGAGGACCGATCGTTATTTATCGCAGGGATAAGGGGCGGTGTGCTGGAGGAAATTGCGGAAGACAAGGATTTTGTTCGGCCCCCCCCGAGGGGGGGGGGGGGGGGGGGGGTCATAGATTTTTTACGCCTCGTCAAAGGATGGGTCACAAAACACCACTGACCAAACTGGAAGAAAATATACACTTTCAGACCTCAAAAATGACGCTTGAAAGACAAAACTAATCAAAGTGCGAGTGCGTTCGTCATATCTTAATGTGTGAATCTCGTTACAAGACGGGTTTAAGAAATACTTCTATGAATAAACAAATGCACACTGTTCGCTTCACTTACATCTGTGAGTGTTTTTCGAGAGCATTTTTAAATCGGCCTTGTTAACTGATCACGCCACGGTAACCTGCCGGCACGGATTTATGGCCACACGAAGACATCTACAAGCAGTCTCAATAGGCAAAAAGATAACTTAGTTTTTTGTTTGGTGAGGGATTATTTTTTTGACCTTGACTGACGGCGTGTCAAGATTTGTTTCAGGGTCTTGAAGGGATTTGGGGGGGGGGGCATCGATAATTAGGAGGTCGCACTTTCATTTTCTCTGTCCGCAAGCTCCCGCCCTCAGGCCACAAATAACGACCAGTCCCTACATATCCAATCATTTTGGAACAAATTGTGTAAAGGGTTTTACAGGTTTTTTTTTTTTTTTACTTTCTATGGCCTTTAAAATAAGATATTTCCCCCAAATATTCAATGCTTTCCCTATCTAGTTAGCTTTGCGTAAACAAATGAAATCACCATTATTCACGAACACCGTCGTTATACGGTCCCCCCAAAAAGCACGCACTGAAACGGTACCTTTTTTTTTAACCATATGACTAATGGGTGATATCGAGAGTCCGTTAATCTCCTAGTGCCCTACGTTAATGCCCTAGTGGTCATATTCGAGGAAAGGGGTGCGTCTATAAATGGCGACTCGTTTCTGCTAACTCTCTGACTGCTCCAAGCAATAATGGTGTATCCCCCCCCCCCCCGACCTCCCAACTCCCACTCCTTTGGCAAAGCAATCATTGACTGAGAGCCAATCACGGTTCTACCAAGAAATGCTTTTAAAGGAACTCACGCGTTATTGCTTCACGTTCACCCTCCCCACCTTTTTTACAGAAACTAATCGGAAAAAAGGTCTGCCACCCGTGATCTGCCACGTGTTCTTGCAGTTTGTACATCCTTTGTTGCTCAACAAATTTAGGTCCACCCGTTAACTAAAATGCATCAGATGCATAATAAAGGCACTTTAGAAACAAATCTGAAGCAACTTGTTTTTTTTTTGTTTTTTTTTGCAACTACTATTTTTAACTTGCAGTTGTACATGAGCACCGTTTTGATTGTTTGGCGGTTAGGTGTCTTTTTTTTTACTATTTGACTACAGCCATATCGTTCGCTTCAGTCACTCTATTGGCGTCGTTCCACGCATTGTGGGCCGATAAATTATTTGGCCACAGGGCTTCGTCGGCCAGATGACCGATATAAGCGGTTAATGCTCGCTAAAACCCTTTCAAACCTTTTTTTTAGTTTGATGTCCTCCAGCTTTTGAGATCGTCGTGTTTCTGTGACTTCGTACTGATGCAAAAACGTGTCATCGGTTTAAGTGTTTTTAATATTTTTTTGTTTTTAATTTGGGGTTGTGATGCACTTGCGTGGTAACATCTGTGGGCTCTGCTACATTATTACTACACTGATGACAGAACAGGGTTCAGACAAAACGTGGAAATCTCAGGGAAAATGAAAATAGAGCCTAAATCTCAGGAGAATTTCAGGGAAAACAAGAATTTCTTTGTAAATCAGGGAAAAGACAGGGAAATTTGAAAAAATGTCTGTGTTTGATCTGTAAGTTCTATTGAATTAGCAGATCAGAAATAAAATCCTAGGCTATGTGGCAAATATTTTAATTTGTGCTTTAATATGCCCCAAGTATTTTAGATATTGCTTCAATAAATCAAATCTTAGGCTGGTACCAACATCTGTGATGAAAATGGCCTGTCTGACTAGTCTCTAAACAGCTACGTTAGATTATTTTTGTACAAATATTAATAAAAACCTAAGTTACTGCCTATTTCCCTAACTAAACATCTTGTAAACAACTGGAAATTGTCATTGGACGAACCTGAAAAACCTGGAAATGTCAGGGATATTGAGAATAAAAAAATTGTCTGAACCCTGAAGAACTTACACTGCCGTAGGTTAACACAATAAGGACGTTTATTTCCAAGTGAACATGGCTTCTTATAACATCTTACAGGTCACATGTGTCCTGACGTCACAAGTGTCTATGGAATATAATACTATACAACATTGTACTGACCTAATCTATGGAAGTATGATGTTAATCTGTGAAGGTGAACAATGCGGAACTAAAATGGCTACCTTGTGGTGCCTCGATGACGACACCACAGGGGTCAAGTTTATTTTGGAAGGTCAAAGTTTGTTCGGCAAACTTTCTTTCTGATTTGTTTGTCTGGTAGAACTTTGACATCGACAGTAGATTTCAGGGCAGTTTTACGCGTAATTGAGGGCCATAAAATCAAGTTACAACGATGAAAGCAGGCCTAACGGAGGCTCAATTTAATTATCTTTCAATTATATTTGGCACTACTGTCATCTCAGTAGCTACCTTAGTTCAAGAGGAGTAGATGTACACGCACACACATGCGCACGTACGCACAACGGGGTCTGGTACGTTTTCCCCACACTAATTTTCCCGACGATACGTTTTCCCTTCAACGTTTTTCCGACAGGACGTTTTTCCCGATAGGACGTTTTCCCGACAGGTACATTTTCCCGACAGGTACTTTTTACCGACAGAACCTTTTCCCAACAGGTACATTTTCCCGACAGGCACTTTTCTATGACAGGACTTTTTCTTGGCTTGTGCTTTTAAACAACCAACAAACAAAAATTAAAAAATTCTCATGCAGTTGGTTTAAAAAAATGCAGATATTAAAATTCATTAAGAACTATAGTCTTATGTTAGGAGCAACGCCTCGTAAAATAATCCAATGGTTCCACGACATTTCTATTGGTTCCCTGTAGTATTACAACATTAAAACCCAAGAACGTGAAACCACAACATGCTACAATTCTAAACTCACCTAACATGGAGAGGACATTATCTCAATAAGGACAAAATTCTCCCAGTGTTTGACTTTTTTATATTGTTGGTTCAGTCCTATTTTAAAGGTGTACAGAAGGAAAGATCTAACCCATTTTAACTGCAGGTAAAATATAGCTAGCAATAAAACTATAGCTGCCAAATCCCCCCAACCTTATAATTCCATCAAAAATAAATTCAAAATCATCTTTTTAAGAGGGAGTGCAACTCCTTTGGTTATCTCAATTCTGACTACTAGATGGCGTTAACGTCTACAACGTATTTCAGTTACGATCTTATTTCCACTTTTTCTCAGTTATTTTCCAACGGAACAGTGTCATTCTTGTTTCTAATGAAAGAGAATCGTCATGTCTAGAGAAGTGTGGCGCCAAAATTATCTAAAATATATTTTTGCACTTTTGAGCAGTATTTTAAGGTTGGCTGATTAAAAGATAAGTAAAATCTGTAAACGTGATTGGCATCCAATATCTAGGAATTAAATCCTTTTCCTCATTAAAAAGTGTTACTAATTTAAAATGAAACAACAAAATACCATAATATGCAGGTGTTGTTTGAAAAAATCATACCTACTCTAATCGGATTCGAACGCAGAACGGGTGTTAAATGTGACGAGGCATGTTGATAAAGAAGGGCTGGATAGCAGTTCCAACGCTCGTCAGATCCGTGCGTTCGGAAATCTGAGCAAAATGACGTTTCACACGCGGTCGACGTAAAACTGTCCTTAGTATTGCAGTTACACGTCGTTGTGCTTCCAAATATTGACTTAGATTGCGCTCCATTGCTCCAATACTGCATCCAAACTAATATACATCAACAAATTATAAATCGACAAAAATATATATCTAGCTTGTAACACAGGTAGTCTAGTGTAATCGGATTAGAACGAAAAAGTGAGTATGAGGCAGGATGTTCTACAAATCACAAAATGGGAGAGTAGTAGTCCCATATATCAATTACACAATTCCCGCGGCTCTTTTTGCGTGAGTGGCTTTCGCTATTCTTTTTAGACGATATGGTTTTATTGTCCTTTTTTCTTCGCTTTTTTATTTCCGTTCTCATTTTTCCTGCGATATTTTGCTCTGTAGTTCATTTTCCCTGGTTTCAGGGACAACTCAATAAATATTCCCGAAAAGGGGAGGGGGGGGGGGTTAACTTCAGCAATATTACATTTTTATAGAGTCTTTTGATTCTGCGAAATGAGTTTCGGCGAAACGAGAATTCCCTTTTCGCCGAATTTAATCAGGGCTGAACTTTCGGTGAAATGGAAAGACATACTACGGCCCACAACGTTTCGATGCCCTGCTTCAAGGCCCCATTTCCCCTTCCCCACATTCAAGTGAAAAAAGCAGCACCCCCTCCCCCACAACTCTCCCTGCCAGCCTTACAAACCACAAAATCTTCGTGTATCAAGTGACGTATCAGTATCAATAAAGCTTACTGGCAATAATACAATGCCAGTCGGCCTATTGAAGTGGGTTTGCCAGAAACCTTATTATCTACCTGAAATTTCTTTACGTTTTGTTCAGGATTTGTTGTTTTGGGTTGTGAGATAAAACAATGCAAAAACACCCCCCCCCCCAAACGAAGTACAAAGAAAATCCAAACCCAAACAAAATTGAAGATTCGCTGACTTCGCATCAGACCGAAAACCCATCAGGTCGAAATGAGCGAACGTCCATCAGATAGAAAACGTGTGCATCCGTCACGTAGAATTTTACCCATCAGATAGAAATTTCTCCCCATCAGATAAAAGTTTTATTTTCCCATCACATAGAATTGTTTTTCTGTTTAAAAAATAAAAGTTCTGGCTATCCAATCCATAGAGGCTCAATCACAAAGTTGGAGCATGTTTTTTGTATGCTTGCATGTTTTGTCCTGTCTGGCGCAAGTAGTATTTTGTGCGGAAGACTGTGAACCAGTCCGTTACGTGGCTAAACGGCAAAGGAAATCCAGGAAAATAAAACCAAATAAAGAAAATTCTAAAGATATAAAATCCAAAGGTAAAAATCCAAAGGAAGAAAGTAATCCACGGAATAGCTTTATTTTTAGCTTACTATTTTATTTAGTGGGGTAAACCTGTATTTCGATGCAGTGGTACGAAACTAAAGCAAAGAAGGAAATCTGCACACAGCGTCGCCCTCCACAGTTCTGAATGCATACTGCCAGAGGTTTATTCTTCGTGTGTTCCGGAAGTGAGTTTCCGGCACTTCTGATGGGGAGAGTTTAGGACGTTTATCGTTCTCGCACGAAGCGTGGCTGTCCCCCAAATCCCCCGTGCACTTTCAGGGGTGCCAGACGGAGGGAAGCGTCCGCTGGCAGCGCCGGTGGAAGGGAAGCGTCCGCTGTGCCCGCGCTACGCCTTCGAGCATCCACTATAGCCACCGTATAAGTTTTCTTTACGGCAAATGGTTTGAGTTTGGCTATATCCTTCACATTGCATTACAATTTTAAAAACATTCCCGTTATACGGAAAGCAAATCCCTTGACAAATTCAATTTTATACCAGAAATCGACTTTATTCTTGATTTCGATGGGCATGGTGTGGATTGATTTGCTTTTCGACCCATTTTCTCCCTCAGTTGTAAAATTATGAAGTTGTTGAAAGATGATCTGACTGGCTACCCTCCTCTTTGATTTGTAGAATATCCCTCCTCACTCTTTTTTTTTTTTTCTAATTCGAAGGAGATTTACATATTTTTACATTTGTCGATACGAGTGTAGTTTTGGTATAGTACTGTTCCCTGTGCATTCCTGCAGTTTCGGTCACAATATAATGACAGTCGTAAAAACATCTGGGGAAAAAAAAGGCCGGTGGGGAAAAGAAGTATGCGTGGCCCACCCCTGTCGCCGTCATTGCCCACCAGATTGAATAAAAATCCTCCGCTCACATTGAAAACATTCCTGTTAGAGCGATATGAAATACCATCAGATGGAAAAAAACATTCTCGTCGGTAGTATTTCCTGGTCGGACGGGTCGTGTGCTATTTTCTACTGTATCTGCTGGATTTCGATGTGACGTGCCTGAACCGAAATTTACGTCAATATTCAGCACAGGCGCAATT
>JAHWFP010144438.1:0-20277 GCA_023313725.1 Lithobius niger
TTTTTTTTATTTTCTCACTGCGAGATTCTGAGACCCCAATGGAGGCTAGCGTGATGTGCGAGAGAAGTTGAGCAAAATGAAGGTGAAACTGGCCCTCCGCGCAAAAGTTCGGTATTGAATATCGTATTGGCTTGGCAATGACAATAGTAATGAACGTATTTACGCCTTGTACTTAACCAAAACAATGAAATTACACCGTGCTGCCCTTTACAAAGCTAAAAATACATGTTTAATTCCACTGCTTTTTGCTTGCTTGCTTGGTATAAATTGTGTGTCAGCATGATTGCATCAATTCACTGTTCACGACGCATTTTGTTTAATTCCTTCATACTCATGACCCAGCCTTGTCTTGCTTGTCTTGGTGAGTTCCTTACAAATTCTTGCCATCTCAACGTGGATCATAGGGTTTCCTTGCTGATTTGAGTAAAATAAAGTTCGTAGGGTGTTCGTGGTCGGTTGCTCACATAGCCTGTTCTTTCGTAGTACTACGGCGTTACTCACTCGTTGACGGCGGCATGGCTTCTTGTAATTCATGGTAGTTGTAGAATTCAAGTCGTATTTCGGAGCGCCAATTTGTAGTGATATCGCGATCACTACTCCCAGGCTAACTCAGCCAGACAAATAAATATAATTAATGCGCACAGTCAATTCCACACTTGGCTTTCGAATTGAACCAAATACCAAAAGGTGGTTTAGTGGTAGAGGTAGAGCAAACGTGCGTCCCTCCTGCCATGACGCTTGCTTACATAGGCGGGAACTGTTCTCAGGTCACATGACTAGCGTGCCTGGGGGAGGGGGGGAAGGCCTACGGGGAAGTGGGTAACAGGGGTTGTAACGTTACACCATGCTTCGAAACGCCATTCCAATGGTTCTGACGGAGGAGTGCTGAAATTGGGTCTTAAGGGGGGGAGACTTAAAGGATGACCATTCTGAAACAAGCAGAAGTCTTTTCTCCCATCACAAGACATCCTTTACTCTGTCTTTGAACTGTCAACCGTGTTCATTTTTGCAACCAAGGAAAAAAGTGGTACAGATGGTGCAATTCAAACGTTTTCGACCCTTGCATTCCTGTTGTCATCTTCTTGGCATCTTTTCTGGAAGGACTTTTCACTAGAGACACACTCCCCCTGCAACCAAAGGGGGTATGGGTCCGACATATCTTCCAAACTGTCCTGCATCGGAAACTAGACAACATTCGACAACCAAATCATTCTTGATTTATGATAGCTTTCGATGATGCTCGTTTTGAAAATGCCAGCTTTTTCAAGTTGGTCTTTTAAACTTGTTCCTGAAAGCCATTTGTCGTCGTCTTAAGTATGTCAAACCTGATATAAACCCCAAACTGCTTTCCTCTAAAGCCTTGGATCAGATTATCGATCCTGAAAGAAATGTGAGAGTTCGATTTTTAATGAGAGCTCTTCAGTGTTACCCTGAAAAGACTCAAATTCCTGCTACAAAATATCCAATCTTCGAACTAACTGTTTCCCAACTCATCTGTTCTTCAGAGTGACAAAAAATCTCGGGTGATATACTTCCACTGCCAGTGTCCCCATTAATTTTAGGAAGTTAGGTTTATGCAGTCATATATACGTACTTATGATCTTAGTCCAATTCAGACTGAAGTCACGAGAAAGGGGCATGCTCATGAATTAAGGACCTTGGCAGCTTCCTGAGCCTACAGTAGTGGCACTCCACTTCTCAAAGTTGTTGCTACCTGTTCATGAACCAACAAAAACACTTTCATAAGTCACACCCTTACTAGAGGCCCCCTTGGTGCCAAACTAAGATGGAACATTTAGAGGATAGCAGTTGCATTGCACAATAATACAACTGGAGAAATGCAAAGAACGGTTCTAAATTGTAGGTGGATACCTATCTTAATATTTTATTTAGTAATTGGTATAACACATTTTATTCTAGTACTGGGGTCTAGCAGACCCACCTCCTATGGGACAAAGTCAGCATGTATTGCTGAAAGGAAGTATTTTGGAGATAGTAAGAAACTGGATTAGTTTCTAGTTGCCTTGAAAAAATCCATTACCTTATTTAATAGCATTCTCCTTCTCAATGCTGTTCAATACTAGAGAAAAAGCAAAGTCCTTCCGGTTCGCTACCTACTGCGCATTCCTACTGCGCAGCCTCCATCGTATATAAGCCGAAGCGGAGCAGTAGAACTCACCTTTTCTTTTCTAGCGTCCACGCTGTTCACTTCCGAGGAACGTCGAGCCTCCGCCTCCACTACCGCCTCCCTTCCCTCCGCTTCCGCTTTGCGATGCCGAGGGCCAAGAGGACACCACGGGATGACTCTTCCTCCTACAACCGACATTCCTCCTCACCGGTTCACGTCCCTCCGGTTGCCGAGAACGTGGAAATTCTCGAACTTACAATGGAACAGGATTCCTTGGAGCCTCTGCCTCCCCTCCATTCGGAATCCTTCCCTGCACCATGAGACACTGCTGCAACATCCCCCATACCATGCAGCCAACCGCCTCCGGCAAGGGAGTTACGGTCCTTGTCTGAAGAACTTTCCCATACCAAGGAACAGTATGCCTGCCTCAAGCTACAACTAAAAGCACGGAAGGTTGCAGCCAAACTGGCCTCTTCTGTCAGCCCTCATGTCACACCGTTGGATTTATCTTCCCGTTCCTCCGAACACTCTACCTCACGGCATGCCAACGAGCCACTTACTTCCTCTCAAGTTCATTCACTCATGGATTCCTCCCTCCGCACCTTCAAGCGGAAGGTGCCTGTCACCGACTACACTTCCTCCTGGTTGACTTCCATTCCCAAGTGCCAGTGCCCATCAGTTGTGGAAGCGGGCCCCTCCGCTTCGCCTCCGCCTCCGCCGACTCCACCTCCTGTTCCGCTACCCTAATCTTCGGCGGTAATGACTAGGATTCTTATTTTAGGCCTCCGGTCATCCTGAATCCCCCTTCCAAGGGGATCCTGATCTCTCCGAGATTTCTCTTCCCGAACTTATGAAGACAGTGGAGGAAATCTTTCCGGACTGCTTCCTATACAAACCCCTCCGCAGCAACCGACTCGACTTCTAAAAACAGAGGTTTCCCTCCTCCTTCCGGTCTGGCTGCTAGCATAAAACCCCCCCAACCCAAAGCACCCACAGCACAGCTCACAGATCTCAAGCTAGGAGGTGGTCACGCCGATCGGGATAGGAACGATGCCGTCCGAATGTTGCCATGCCGGGCACTGTGGTTGTGTTTCGTATCGTGTAGTTTAAAATTGAAAGTTTTTATTTAGGACCCCCAAATCTAAATTCTTACTTTAATTTTAAAGCAACTCCTAGTTTGATAAATTTATGATTTAACTTCGTACATCGGCAGTTTCTAAACTTAGTTAATCTTAAACGTCAGGGTGGTTCCCTTCCTAAAAACCAAGTATATCTTACTTATTTTAATCAACTTAATTTAAGTGAAAGTCCTGCTTAAATTGTTAGTGCCCCCGTTGAGCCGATCTAGTTTAGATCTAACTGGAAGTTTAGTTGAGTTTGTGGGAGTTTGAACGCAAACAACATACTGTAGGCCTAATTGTAACTTGGGGCTGCATTTTATATTTAGGAGGTTAAAACACACCTGAGTGAACTTTCTTGATGTGAAAGGTAACTGATTTTATTAACGCCAAGTTCGTTGTTGAATTTAATCATGTAAATTCGTTGCTTTACTTAAGGCTTTCAAATGTAAAAACTCGTTCGAAAATCTAAAGTGCTTTTTATATTTTGTTAACTGTCTATAAATAAAACCAAGAGTTTTAAACGTTAGTTGTTTTTACCCCGTTATTAATTGTAGAGTTAAAATATTATGTAAGCCCCCTTTTATTCTTAACTCAGGATTTTGCTGCAATTAATGTCACTCCACCTGGTGGCAGCGCGTACCGTGTAAAATAGTACTTGTTAGCCTACTTAATTTGATGGGATATTTTCGCTCTGTTCCCTACATCGGGCCCGTGGCCACAACTGTGCTTTGATAAACCAACAAAACACCGAAAGTATTATTTTTAACAAGACCGAAGTCTACCTGATGTCGGGGATGTTACAAGCACCTCAGCCGTCGTAGCATCCGCCATTACAATATATGGTCCAGTCCCTGGGGACCAGTGGTCAGGATGGCTCTGGCCTTGCCTGCCCCTAGGGGTAGCTGCTAGCAGAGATGGCTCATGGGATACAAGGATATAGTACAGGAAGTACCTTGCACCACCAGTGGCAGGTTCTGGCTGTAGCACTAGGTACTTATGGCCTTGCAGCCCCTTCAGCCTCACTCTGGGAGCTAGTCCCTAACCAGCTAAGAACTCCTCCTGAAGCATGCCGCTTTGCTAGAATCCCTGATCAGAGCATCCTTGAACCACTGGACATCATCTCCTAAGGACAGACCGCGTGGCCCTGGAATAAACCCTGAAATCACCACCCTTTCTGGTGTTCTTCCTTGTACCAGGTATAGTGGGGTTGCACAAGTGGTACATCGGCCGGGAATCGAACCCGGGCCGCCCGCATGGCAGGCGAGCGTTCTACCACTGAACAACTGTGCAACCCCATTATGCCCGGTACAAGGAAGAATGCCAGAAAGGATGGTAATTTCAGGGTTTATTCCCAGGGCCACGCGGTCTGTCCTTAGGAGATATTGTCCAGTGGTTTAAGGATGCTCTGATCAGGGATTCTAGCAGAGCGGCACGCTTCAGGATGAGTTCTTAGCTGGTTAGGGACAAACTCCCAGAGTGAGGCTGAAGGGGCTGCAAGGCCTTAAGTACCTAGAGCTACAGCCAGTACCTGCCACTGGTGGTGCAAGGTACTTCCTGTACTTTATCCTGGTATCCCATGAGCCATCTCTGCTAGCAGCTACCCCTAGGGGCTAGAGCTATCCTGACCACTGATCCTCGGGGACTGGACCATAGATCAAAGTACATAGCATTATTGGAATACATTCATAAAGATATAGAGTATACAGAATACATAGCATGGAGCCATAGCATGAAGGTAAAGAAGGCCCACTAAGGCCATAGCTTAATGAGTAGGAGGAAGCTGTGGAAACCGTCGTTGCAGAATACTACTCTCCTCAGCGACTATAAGATTTCGTCTCTAATCCATTCCTTCCACCTGGACCGTCCACGTATCAGCAAGCAATTTCCTGACTCGGACCTCTCTATTGTCCTCACGGTCCTCCTGGCCCCACCATACGAACCTATGGCTTCCTCACGACTCGGCCACCTTACATGAAAAACCGTATTTCTGGTAGCCTTGGCTGCCTGCCTCCGTTGCAGTGAACTACAGGCTTTTTCAGCAACCGAAAAAGATTGTTTTTTCCTTCCAGACTACACGGGTGTTGCACTCACCCCACGTTCATCATTCCGTGCAAAAACTTAGAAGCCACTGAGCGCACTCACCCCTTCACCATCCCCTCTCTTTCCAACATTCTTGGCGACGACAAAGAACGCACATTATGCCCAGTACGAGCCATCCGCTTCTACCTCATAGCTTTCAAGTCTATTCGCAGAGAGCGCTCTCAGCTTTTCCTTCCATTCAACAACAAAATGGGAATTACTTCCACCCGGATGACATCCACCTGGCTTAAAAGTGTCACCGTAGAAGCTTACGAGGCACTTGACATCAACAGCGCTGCAGAAGGCATCAGAGTTACGGCTCACGAGCTACGAGCACTCTCCACTTCCTGGGCCCACTATAGCAACATTCCTATTTCCGAAATTATGGAAGCCGCTTCCTGGAGGCACCCCACTGTCTTCACGTCCCATTACCTCCGAGTCATGTCTCATTAAGCGGAGGGTTTATACCGTATCGGGCCATTCATTGCTGCCCGTTGCATGCTTTGATCCCTTAAACACATGTTGCCATTCTGTGAAGGGAACCGGTCATTACCTGAGGGGACTCCTGTCAAATGGACGAAGTCTATGGGATTGCTATTAAATAAGGTAATGGATATTTTCAAGGCAACTAGAAACTCCAAAATACCAGTATTACCTGGTTGATTTTGGTTTCCATTGCCTGTTGAAAATATACATTAACTTGCTTCCCACCCTCCTCCCGTCTAGTCGCCATTAGGGCACGATAGAGGCATCGAAAGGTGAGCTCTACTGCTCCGCTTCGGCTTATATACGATGGAGGCTGCGCAGTAGGTATGCGCAGTAGATAGAGAACCGGAAGGACTTTGTTTTTTCTCTAGTATTGAAAAGCATTGAGAAGGAGAATGCTATTAAATAAGGTAATGTTTATTTTCAACAGGCAATAGAAACCAAAATCAACCAGGTAATACTGGTATTTTGGAGTTGTTACATCCTAAAATACTTACTGTCAGTAGAACTCGCCCGCTTCCCTGCTTTTTCTGAACCCAATGGTTCATAAGCGATACGACAAAATGGCTGCCCTCCTTGCATTATAAGAATTGTGAAGCAGCGTCCCTAGTGGGAGCTAGATGGTACTAGATTATTGGACAAATATTTAAAGTAATTTAATTTGGCAAATGAAAAGAATAAAATAAGCGATTTTAGCATGTATTACTGAAGGTATGTGTATTTTACGACAGTAAAAACTAATTTTAAACTGAGTTAATATTCCATTTTTTAAATTTGCAGTATTACGCTAAATTCAGTATATGCAGTATTACGCTAAAGTGCAGTGTTTGTATCGGTGTGTATGTTTATTGCCAATTCCATCCGATACAGATATATCGACCAATTCCTTACTTAACTTTTCTGACAGAAATTCTTTAACCACACAGCTTCCATCACCATGTATCTTTATTTTCAATGTAAATGCTTTTTTAAATAGATATTCTTTGAAGAAGCAATTAGCCCCATGGAAAGGCGGCTGTACTTCACAACAGCTCACGCACATTTCAAAGCTGGTTGTCCTGCCCTGGCTTTGGAAGTTTTATCGAAATTGCCTAGCAAGGTTATTGAAGGACCAGATTTATCCAGTGGACCACTGTGCAGTCCAGCTAAGAACATTACTCCAACAGGAGCGCAAAGTATGCACACAGGAATCATAGCTTCAGGTATGTAGATTTAATGAACTGGATTAATCGTGCAAGTTCATTACAGGGTTCTGGGAGCACAAACATAACAATGTTCTGGATGCATTTGTCGCACATTGTATCTATTTAGTGAAAATTAGCAGTAGTCCAGTCCTTACTGGAGGCATAAAGATGGGTACACCAAAAGCAGTCATTCTTGGGGGGGGGGGGGAGTGTAACGGCGGATGCTACAACGGGTAAGGTGCTTGTAACATCTCCGACAACATGGTTGACATTGGCTTGTTAGATATTACTTTGGAGTGACAACAGTTTGGGCTAGTCCCGGCTTGGAGAATAAAGCGGCGTTGTCCTAATTAAAATATAGGCCTATCCGTAATCTCTATCTGGAGTAAGCTGCCACCACCGGTGGGTAAAGTTAAAAGCTAACGGGAGTTTAAAGATAAAAATGGGCTACATATTATTTTATACTCTAGCAATTAAAACACTGGGGAACGAATTGAACTTTCAAAAACTCTTGGTTTTTGAACAAAATGAAAAAGAATAAACACTTTACATTATGGTTCACTAGTTTTTATAGGATTTACATGAAAGCAAGGCAAATTTACAACATGAAATTCAAGTCTTAAAAGCAACAACTGGCTTTTAGTTCAAGTACATATTTTTCGTGTAGAAAAAGAAGTTTTTGGTTCCAATCCTGAAAAACCCTGTAATTAGAACCACATCCACTAAGTTACAAATTAGTCCATACAGTTATGTTCCCGAATCCTCAAGAGATCAAACCGTCTGCTGTTTAGATTAAAATGGCATTTAAAATAAACACGAAAAGTTGGTTGTTAAAAAGGACACCACCCTAACGTTATGGAAGGCAGGGTCCAGAAGAGCCGATGGCTTAGCCAACCATAAAATTTTCAAACTAGAAGTTAGTTAAAAATTAAACTATAAATTTAGAATGGGGGGGGGGGTCCTAAAGATAAATTTTCAATTCAAGCTAGTAACGCATACTGTCCACTACCATTGCCCGGCATGGCAAACTTTGGACCGTAACATCTCCACTCCCGACCGGCGTGACCCTTCTAGCTTGAGATCTGTGAGCTGTGCTAAGGAGTGAGAGCTGCTGGGGCTTTTTATGCTAGCAAGGGGGATCCAGCAGGACTAAGGGCGGACGTCGAGGAGAGCTACGCCCTCCTGATTGGCTGAGGGCCAGGAGAACAATGGAAAGTGATGAGAGGAGCCAGCCTCATGATTGGTAGATCGCTTTGGAAACCTTTTGAAGGATACGAGGTGTGGTAGAGAAGCTGCAATTCAAGTTTTACTTGATTAACATTGAGAAAAGGCTTTTGAATTAAACTGAATTGATTGTAATTAATAGAAAGATGCTCAGATCTTTTCTATGAGTTTATTTAAAGGAAAGCTAGGTGATTTGTATTCCGATTGTGGTCTAGGTCAGAGTTTGGGAGGAGATTTGCAGTAAAATATGTACAATGAAATTCAAGTCCATTAAAATCGTAATTTCAAACGTGCAGAGTTTGGTTCATGGGGGCGGTGTAAGTGGTTTACCCTACCGTTACCTTACCCATTAGCGGGTAAAACCTTTATTATTATTATTATTATTATAAAATCGCTAGGCATTGGTAGTGTTCAAGAGGCAAACGATTATAAATAAAAGGTTAAATAAACTAGCTTAGGATTAATGCTGTAACGGATTATTTAAGTTTGAAACTATTTGCAGAAGCAGATAATCTTAACTTGTGGAAGTCGGACATTTTTCATAACATTTGTGACCATCCAAATACAAATAAAAAATTATCATTCAAAGTGTGTAATCCAACATGTATGCGAGGTTAAGTACCAATTGGCAGCCCCTCCTATTGACACAACTAAGCTAGTGTTTTTAGGCTTTTTGCCTGAAAAGAATGACAAAAAATAAATACATATGTACACAGAATTTTGGAAATAACGGCGACCGGAAGCGGTGAGCGCTATAAGGGTCGTTGTTCCGCCCGGATAGCAACCCTTCCCAGTATTTAAATAAGCTTTGGAGTCCATTTTGCGCAAAAGCAAACAACATTTTATCACCAGGAACAAGCAATGTGCTGATGGCTTGGAATCTGCCAACGGACTGCGCGCCAACCCGAAAACGATGCTGGTGAGGTGGGCAGGTATCAGGGCGCTACGGAGGCTGCCCTGATCCTGATTCTGATACGGATCTTGACACTCCCCCCCCCCTCCCATCAAGTGTTCAGGGTTGTGCCGCGGTACCAAATGGCGGAATCACTTAAAAAGACTAGGAATGCAGACAAACTTTTGAAATCCTCGAAATTACAAAAAGTAATGTCCAATAGTGAAGGTCAAAGAAGCTGCGCGCTGCGCGCTCCTCCATTACGCGAACATGCATGGCATGCTGCGCATCGCTAGCTCTTCAAAACATTTTGGGAATGGTACGCCCCGAAGGTTCGGTTTAGTCCATGGGTGCGGCCCGAAGGTCCGACTTAGTTCACAGTTGCGGCCCGAAAGTCCGACTTAGTTCACCGTTGCGGCCCTAAGGTCCGACTTAGTCCTTTCACACTGGTACAAGGTAGCTTGGAACACAGAATGAAGTGTCGCTGTAGCAGAGAGAATCCTGTTGCGGGTGGCCTCCTCGGCTTTGCACACTGGGATCGGCGTCGTTGGAAGGCGGAGTAAAGGCGTCAATAGCTAGTACTGGCTCCTCCTGCTGCCAGGTGGGTAAAGTCTCTCTGCAGAAGGCCGAAGTCAATGAAGTGGTGGACAGTTCGAACTCTTCGTCGTTTTTTAAGACTCCGTGCAGTCCGACGCGTTCGTCAATTCGAGATAGTGTCCACATGCAGTGGACAATTCGCAGTGCAGAATTCGCAGAATTCGCAGTGTAGAATTTGTGGGTTACCCCATCCAGAATCTCTCCGTTGTCTTAACTCGCCGTTCTTGCCTAGCTCCATCGCCCTTCTTCTCCCTGAATCCTTGCCGCGGACCTTCCTATTATCATCTACTGGCTGCTGATCCACTTCTGCCACTCCCCGTCATTGTGGCTCTGGCATGGTGCAACTCCTGAAGAAATGATGCACACGTATTCGTTAAGATGCGAAGGCTTCTTCCGTGTTCTTCTAGGGACGTCTTGACGGTTGCTCGTGGAAGGCTGAGCGTCAGTGACCCGATCTCCATCATCTGATGAGTGGCGTCTCGTTTCCGACGGTCCATTCTGTGTCGGAGTCGCTGTCGGAGCTTTAGGATGATGAGTCTCCCTGTCCATCCTGCTATGGCTCCAGGTCTGATTGGTCGTCGGGGATTCCAGTGGGCTCTGCGTCACCTTGATTCTCCTGACTGACTGTACTTCCGTCCGGATCAGGCCTGGGTGGCCCCCTCCGGTCCATGGTGGCTGGGTGCCAGTAGGGCTCCATGTCACTGATGTTGATCGTCTGCGTTTGGGTGGCGTCGGTGACTGTTGCGACCTTGTAAGTCACTGGGCTCATTTTGTAAATGATGCGGTAGGGCACCTTGTAGATTGGTTTCAACTTTCTGGCAATCCCTTTCTCGCTGTTGGAGAGGATGTGATTCTTTATATTGACTAGTTCTCCTTGCTCGTAGGAAGCTTTCCTATGGTTGTTGCCATAGCTAATCTTAGCGGTGCGTGCTGCCTCCGCCAGGTGGGCTGCTGCGAGATCGTTGGTTTTAACCGCTTCTGAGCGAAGATATTCATCATACTCTTCGGGTGACATACTTGCTTGTTGCTTCTGTGGTACACTGATGGCACTGAGAGGAGTTCTGGGATCGGTCGCGTACATCAAATAATGTGGTGTCTCGCCGGTGCTCACGTGCGGAGCCGTGTTGATTGCGAATGGCAGGGTAGGAAGTAGTTGTCCCCATGTTTCCTCATGTTCCTGTAAGAACGCACGCAGACAACCTTTCAAAGTCCTGTGGGCTTTTTTGGTAGCGTTGGACTGGGGATGATACATGGTCGTCCTGTGGTGCTTTGTGCTGGTTAACGCCAAAAGATTGGTGTGAAATCTTTGAGACAAACGCTGCGCCGTTGTCGTTGATCAGCATTTCCGGTGCGCCGTGTGTAAATATGAATATGGACTGTAGTTTACAAGCTGCAGTTTTAGCTGTGGCATCCTTTGTGGGAGTTAACCACGTATTTCGTGAAGTAATCCATCATGGTGAGGTTGCACTTGTGTCCATGTGTGAATTCTGGCAGTGGCCCAACGAAGTCTATGCCGAGCATTTGGAACTTAGGCGGAATAACCGGTTGCATTTCTCCAGCTCTCTTCAACTGAGCGGTTTTCGCCGTCTGACAAACATGGCAAGATCTGACGTAGAGCTTCAGAAATTATTGAATGTCATTGAACATCTTTGGCCAATGTCCCACTGATCTTAGCCATTGCAAGGTTTTCGAGATTCCCATGTGTCCAGCTTGCTTGTGGTCGTGGCAGTTGGACAAGTAAGTGTGGTGAAGACTCTTAGGAACATACAAACACCGTTTTCGAGTATTACTCTTTCTTGAGCAGTGCCATCTACGTAGTAGAGGATTCCGTCGTCGCCCACTGTGTACAGTTTCCTCGTCTTCACGACAAAGGTATGAGTTTCCTGTTGCCCTGCTCACTCTGGATGGTGGAGGGTCTGGAAGATCCGTGTGGCTGTCTTGTCCTTGGCTTGGGCTTCTTTAATTTGATCCCTGCTGTAGAGATCAACGATCGGTTGCTCCCTGATGTAGAGGATAGTGTTAGCCGGTGCTGTTCGCTGTTCCGCAATGGCATCTTCCAACGTTGCGTACTCGGTGTAGTCTACCGTGACTGGATCTTCGCCTTGACCGTTCTGGTTCTCGTCGTTGGAGTCTTCCGGCGTTGGATTTCTGGACAAGGCGTCGGCGATGACATTTAGTTAGCCCGGACGATAGACAACATCGAAATCAAAGGTTTGGAACCTGATGGCCCAACGTGCCGTTCTTCCCGTTGATTTCTGCTTCGAGAGCACCCATTTTAACGCTTGGTTGTCTGTAATCAAGATGAAGCGAGATCCTGCGAGGTAAACCTCCCAATGTTCAATGGCTTCAACGGCCGCGAGAGCCTCTTGTTCAAACGTGGGGTATTTACGCTCTCGATCCTTCAGGATCCTGCTCCAGAACTCGATGATCCTGATTTCACCGTCAATATTCTGAGTAAGGACTGCTCCTAGACGCATCGGACTCTATGATGAAGGGCTGCTCGAAGTCTGGGAGAGCCAAGATCTTTCCTTGGAGAAGCCTTTCTTTGAGTTCCTGAAATGCCTCTTGGTGTTATTGCGTCCAGCGGAACGGTTGATCCTTGCGGGTCAGTTGGTGCAATGGCGCCGCGGTAGACGAGAAGTGGTCCACGAACTTTCTGAATTAACTGCACAATCTTCTAACTTCTTCCTGGTAGAAGGCCTGGGGAAGTTTCTGATTGCAGTCATGTGGTCCTTGGTGAGTTCTAGCCCTTCTCCAGTTACCCTTATGCCGAGAATCTTCAGTTCCGGGACACCAAAATGACATTTTTTTCACTTTAGGGTGAACCCTGCGTTGCGGGGCTTAGTGAAGACTGCTCGTAATGCCTGGGCGTGCTCCTGCCATGTTTTGGTGGCGATAACTATATCATCTATGTATAATATACACACGGAGCCGATGAGGTCACCCAAGATGCTGGTCATCGTCTTTTGAAATACTTGACGTTTTGAGCCCGAACGGAAGAACTTAAAATTAAAATTTGTAAGCACCTCTTTGGCATACAAATGTGGAGCAATCCTGACTGTCGGGGTGTAGAGGGACTTGATGAAAGCCCTGCTCTCCATCTAGCACCGAGACGTAAGGTTTGCCGGCCAGGAAGTGAAACAAATATCCAATGTCCAAATATCCAATGTCCGTGCGAGGCATTGGGTATTGTCCTTTTCGATCCATTTGTTTGAAGCTCGGTAATCTAGAACTGGATGGTATCCACCTCCGTTCTTTTTCTTCTTTAAGAAGAACGGTGAGCCCCATTGTCTGTCAGTCTTTTCTATTCGACCTGACTTTTCCAGCCCATCTATCATCTTGTAGATTTCCCTCTTGGTTTGATGTGAGGCGGAATACACGCGCTGATGCACTGGCTTGGCGTCGGGCTGAAGCTTGATCTTGTACTCTGCATCTTTTACTCTACCTGGTGTACCTGGGAAGACGTCTTTGAAGTCTTCAAGGATGTTTTCAAGGGACTTGAATTCTTCGACAGATAGTTGGTTCAACTTGCGTTCCCCTCGAGCCGGGTGAATGAACCAAAGAGGCCTCTTCGATGTTGTCTTAGGAGATGCTGCGTGAGCTGACAACGGAAAGGTGTGTCTTCGTCTTCGTCGAAATTGCCAAGTGAATTAGCGTGGTCGACGTGCAAGTTTACCGCTGACATGTAATCTCTCCCCAGTATGCAATCCAGAGCCAGTTGGTCGTGGACAGCAAAGAGCATTGTGATGTGCCTGCTATGAGTCACAATGGGTAATTTAACTTGACCATGTGGTATCTGTCGAACAGTGCCATCAGCGTAATCCAGTGGTTCCCCCTCGTAGGGTTCGATCATCTCTTCCGTTGCTGGGTAGATGTGGCGAACCCAGCTGGTTTTGATGATGCAGCCGACTGACCCTGAGTTCAGGCCGCTGAAGAATCTCTTGCCGTTGATTGTGGTTAACATGGACAGCATGTTCGTCGGTGGACCCACGTGCATGAGGTTCGGATCTTGGTCGTCACTTTGATTCTGGTTGTCCGCTGACTGACGAGGTAGTGGGCAAAAAACGGAAATGTGTCCAAATTCCTTGCAGCGGTAGCACTCGACTTTGCTGTGCCAAGGTTTGGGGCTGGTGGGTCTCTAGTGCTTTCTTTGCTTTTTCCCTCAGTCGTCAGTGTTGTCAATCTGGCTTTCCGACTGTCTTGACTGCTGTTGCGGGGTTTGCTGAGGTTTATACGAAGGGGCGGCGCGGTTGAGGTCTGAAGTCTTCTCCTGACTCTATGGCGGACTTGCGCCGACTCCCTGCTGCTGCGGCATCCTGGCGAGGTTGTTCCCTCTTCTCTTGAGATCGCTGCTGTGGGTTGTTAGCTTGACGTCTTTCCGGAAATCTGATAAAACTCGGGCGGCTTTCAATCTTCCTGAGAAGGTCTGCTGGCGAAGACAGGTCAAGCATAGCATAGTTTTGCAGTTCTCTCGTCATTTGCTTAACGATCATTGCCACTTGCTGGTCTGGAGGGATGGGCGACTCCAGCTTACTCAGGTGCCGAAGAAGCTTGCGCACGAATTCCGCTGGTGGCTCTAGTTCTTGCTGCCAAGTCCCATGGATAATGGCTAGCCTGTCTCCGTCAGTCATCTTCTTTTTGAAGGTAGCTCGAAGAGATTCTCTAATCACTTCCCATGTGGTCGGCTTCTCTGCTAGGGCGCACCACCAGTTTCTGTACTTTCCCCTGAAACTGCACTGCATGATGTTGTGTAGATCGGCTGCGGGAAAGGTCTTGCCTGGGAGTTGGTGGGTCATGGTGTCCATCCATCCAGTCAAAGGAGTGTTATCCGTCAAAACTTCTGGCTTAAAACTCGATAGGGCGAAGGCATTGCCCAAGGGACGACGTGCTTGCGTATCATTTCCACTGTGTACTTGGTGGGGTGAGCCGACTTGGCTCGTCGCTGGTAACCCTTGTTGCAGCGGTGAAGTGCCTTGCTGAAGCTGAGAATTTTGCAAATTTCCTTGAGGCTGAAAGAAAAGAAACGGATTGCCCACCCTGGTTGAGAGAAACTGACCGACCGACCCTGACTCAATGCAGTCGAAATTCCCGGACTCCCTGTGGAACCTGTGGAATTTGTACCCAAATGCTGACCTTGCAAAGAGAAGTTCGAGTTCCCCTGTGTTGTTGAGAAAAAATCCGAAATTTCTCGTTTCTGGAAAATTGCGCGCATCCTCTTGATTCTGGCATGCTTGGCTGTTAAACCTGTGACTTCCTGAATTTATTCCACGAAAATTCCCGCGGCTGGAGTGTCTGGGAATTCTGGCGGCGTGATCACCTTATCCAGTTAGGTGTTATGCTCTTTCCTTATTGGGGAGCCACTGTCGTAAGGCTTATTGTAACCACCGTTGTGGTGGCGTCATCTGTTAGTAATAAAGTGTGTATAGGCAAGCAATGGCTGAACACCACTGCTTGATTCTGTGCCATTCAAACTCCACCTCGTTAATGAACATACGCATTGGGTAGGAGGCCAAACCTCCGCTACGTGGGTTTAGGTTTCTTTAATAACCTAACAACATTGTAGTAGTCATGTCCCTTCCTTTGTGTGTTGCCTTGAGCGACGAGTCTTGCTCTGAACTTGGCAGGTTTACCTGTTGAGTCTTGTTTGACCGTGTAGACCCATCGTGAGCCTATGGTCTTTGACTCGGGGCTTCTTTTAACAGACAGATAAACTTATCGTTGTTGCTGGGTGGACATTTCTTCATCCATTTCCTTCTCCATTCGACTGATTGTTCTGAACTTAACGCTTCGTCAAAGTTGGACGGAATGGAGATACTTGCACGCAGGGCCCCCTCAATGGGGGGGGGGTCAGGCGGACCCACTGTACCCAGACCCCGTCACTCAAGGGGCCCACACGGCCTAAAAAAAATTGATTTTGGCAATCAAATTTGTGTGTTGTGAATTATTTTAATTCTCCCACAAAACCACAATTCCAGACGGCAAACGAGCACGGAGGAGCACTGTAGTGAGGCAGGGATGCCTTTAAACGTAAGCAGCCCGGATTAATGAATGAACTAACCCGTTACGTACAATGTGGCCGACGAATATTATAACATAGTGTAACATTTCTACGATTTCAGTCAGGGTGGGGGGGGGGGCACTGTTATAGTTAGTCCCAGGCCCCTAACTTTGAAGTGGGTGCCCTGCCTGCACGGAGGGCTTCCGGGTTCGGCAATTCCGGGAACGGATCTGAATCATCATCTAGGTTCATCCATCATTCCTCTACAGGGCGTTCTTCAGCTTCATGAGTTGATCTTTGATAAAGTGGGCTGTTAAGCCAAGCCTCGTGGCCAACTTCTTCATCATCCTCCTTCTATGGCGGCGGTGAAACTCGTCGGACAGGATCACCAATAGTTTGCCGGAGGTTTAAAACGCTGAAGTCAAAGGCTGGTAGGTTAAAAGGCAATTGGTATCGTATGCAATACTGCGCGACCTCTGTGATAGACCTCTTTGGCGTGGTCCACCATTGTGTCGGTAATAGATGTCCGCTCTATCTTTATCTCTTCATTTCTTCCAGATAACCACTTCACGCTACCATCCATCGGTAGGATCAGGTGACTGGGGAGCAGTTGCGATATCATCTGGTTCCGGAGTGCTCATGGTGTAATGGCGGACGCTACGACGACTTAGGTGCTTGTAACGCCCCCGGTTTCCCTGGTGTACGTGGAGTTTCAGCTTGAGGTTAATCGGTGTTAATGACGACTTTTTACGTTATTCAACACAGCATGGACACTGTCCCAGCCTGGGGGATGAAGCGTCGGTCCTAATTAAAGGGGCCTAACCTTAAACTGTCGGTATCGCTGCCACCAACGGTGGATTTAACTGTTTTACTAGCTAAAATTAAAGATGGGCTACATAATTATTTTACACTAAAATACAATTAATCAAATCTAGCAAACGACTGAAGCTTAAAACTCCTGGTTTTATTTTTGCGACAGATAATAAAGAACACTTTACATTACGTTTTGCTTCTGAAAGCTTTTGAAATAAATTATTTAAAAGCAACAAGTTGAATATACACTTAGTATTTCACAAATTCAGACAAACACACTTGGTTTGAATAAAAGTTAAATTTTCACATTAGAAAAAGTAATATTAGGTGCTCCCGGAGACACCCACAAGACTTAACAGCCGCAACTGATAAAAGTCTGACAGTATGTTTCTTATGATCAACCGTCCACAGTTATGTTTCTAAGTTTTCCAAGTACAAAAAGATCAACCTCCCTTAGTTCTCTCGAGAACTGTTCTAAGTAATAAAAAGCCCGGCAATTTTACACTTAGGCATCAGTTTGTTTCAATTTGACTTACACAAAGATCAAACCGTCATTTAGTTTAAGTTAAAAATCCATTTAAAATAAACTGGAAAAGTTGGTTTTTAGTAAGAGAACCACTCTGACGTTATGAGGAGAGGAAACCTAAGATGCCGCTACAGGCGTCTCCACCATAATTTTCCCTAGCTAGAGAGTAAAGTTTACGTTTTTAAACTAAAATTTAGAATATGGGGGTCCTAAACTGAACTTTCAAAAGCTAAACTATAACATACGAACCACTACCATCGTGCCCGGCATGGCATTCTCCGGACATGGTGTCTCCACTCCCGACTGGTGTGACCCTTCTCTAGTTTGAGATCTGTGAGCTGTGCTAACGATTGAGTTCTGGGGCTGGGGTTTTATACACAATACCAGAAGTAGGCGCGGACGCCGAGGATAGCTGCGGGGGTCTGATTGGCCGAGGGCCTCGAGAACAATGGAAAGTGGGAGGAGGAGTCGGTTGAACAAAGGGACTGGGTGCAGAGCCGTTTGAAGGAGTAGGGACATGTAAACGGAAAAGATAGGCCTGTTTTGAGTTTTACTCAATTGCACATTGGGAAATAGGCCTTTACTTTGTATTATTGGCTACGGATTGAATATTTACATGTTTGTAACGTGAATAGGCTCATGTTAAAGCTTAATACTTTGGCTTGGGTAATGCATAAAGCATTACTATTAAATTTTATAAGCTTTAACTGTAAACTGCAGTGTTATACACCACAACTAGTTTTGACTGGGGGGGGGGGGGATTGAGGATTCGAAGTTTTTGCACAGTTTGACTTTCAGATTGGGTTTGAACAGATCTTTTAGAAATATCTTTTGGTTTTTAATAGTAGATCAAGCTATCTGTAGTGTTTGAAAGGTCTCAGTCGGGTCTAGAGGAGAACTAAAACAAACATATATACACTGAAAATTCGTGTCCGGTAGAATGCCAGGGCGTAATACGTTTGGACACATGATAGCGTTTCTGGGGGTAAAAGATTATAATAAAAGGATAAATGTGGTTAAATAAACTAGCTTAGTTGGATGTTATAACGCATTAAGTGCTGGGAACGTTTAACGTTTAAATTTTGAAGTTAAAATTGATCGTTGTGGAAATTTTTCATATGGATTGCGGCCGACAAACACAATAAAAAATATCACACTTCAACTTGGTGTCTGTAAACTTATCGAGGTTCAGTACCTTCGCAAAGGAAGCTCCTGCTAAAATGCACTAAGCTAGTGTGTTCGGGCTTTTTGCCCTAAAAGGAAAAGGATAAAAAAAAATACACAAATACAGAGTTCAATAATGGCGGCCATGTGGCAGTAGCGCTGCTCGTGGTTTTAGTCGGTCTTCAAATGTAGATTTCAGAGTCTTTCAGGTGGAAAGTCCGGATTTGGGCTTCCCCAAGAGTCTTGTATTTGGACAGGCTATTAAATGTCGAAGAGTTTGTGAGAATCGGACCATTATTGCAAAAATGGCGAGATATGCCTCGGCGAGGCATTTGGGTGCCTCAAGAAAAAATTACAAATTTTTGAAAAACAGGTGTTTTTCGGTGGTGCTCGTTTACAATGGTTGGTGTTGCATGACTCAAGTTTCATCTTTCGTGGGGAAATTGGCATATATTATGGTGGGCTAACCACGCCCTTCTGTGTTATCAGTGTCTCTTCAACAACCATCATCTGGTTCGTCTGCAACATCTTCTTTGCTCATTAGGCATTTCGTCTACCAAAAATTCTACGAAGGCATCTTTCTTTCTTCGGAAACTTTTGTCGTAGAGTTGTCGAACATCTAGGTCTTAAATAGTGCCTTTAAACAGTTTCTTCACTGGTCCTGAAGTCATTGTACTCTGGTGTTTGTGCGTTACGCAGGGCTACACTTCCGATTAGAGTTGGGAAAAACCGATTATTTGCCTAAACGTTTACAAAACGAACCTAATTTACCGTTTACTGTTTGAACGGTTCTCTCTTTCCCCCCCCCCCCCCCCCCAAAAAAATAAAAAAAAAAAAAGCTTTGGAACCTGCATTGTTGTTTAACTAAAATTAAAACTAAACAACATTTACATTTCCAAAGATAAACTTAAATTGTACCGCAATGTAACGGCGGACGCTACGACGGCTTAGGGGCTTGTAACGCCCCCGGTTTCTCTGGTGTACGTGGAGTTTCAGTTTGAGGTTAATCGGTGTTAATGACGACTTTTTACGTTATTCAACACAGCATGGACACTGTCCCAGCATGGGGGATGAAGCGCCGGTCCTAATTAAAGGGGCCTAACCTTAAACTGTCGGTATCGCTGCCACCAACGGTGGATTTAACTGTTTAACTAGCTAAAATCTAAAAATGGGCTACATATTTAATTTTACACTAAAATACAATTAATCAAGTCTAGCAAACGACTGAAGCTTAAAACTCCTGGTTTTATTTTTGCGACAGAGAATGAAAACACTTTTACATTATAGTTTGCTTCGAAAGCTTTTGAATACCAATTATTTAAATAGGCAACAAGTTTACATTTACAAAAAGTAGCAAGTTCGGAATATACAAATTAGTAATTCACAAAATCAGACAAACACACTTGGTTTGAATAAAGTTTTAAATTTTCACATTAGAAAAAGTAAATCATGAGTGCTCCCGGAGACACCCGCAAGACTTGACAGCCGCAACTGATTAAAGTCTATCTGACAGTATGTTTCTTATGATCAACCGTCCACAGTTATGTTTCTAAGTTTTCCAAGCACAAAAAGGTCAACCTCCCTTAGTTCCCTCGAGAACTGTTCTAAGTAATAAAAAGCCCGGCAATTTTACACTTAGGCATCAGTTTGTTTCAATTTGCCTTCCACAAAGATCAAACCGTCATTTAGTTTAAATTAAAAATCCATTTAAAGTAAACTGGAAAAATTTGGTTTTTAGAAAGAGAACCACTCTGACGTTATGGGGAGAGGAAACCTAAGATGCCGCTACAGGCGTCTCCACCATAATATTCTCTAGCTAGAGAGTTAAGTTAAGTTTTAAACTAAAATTTAGAATATGGGGGTCCTAAACTGAACTTTCAAAAGCTAAACTATAACATACGAACCACTACCATCGTGCCCGGCATGGCATTCTCCGGACATGGCGTCTCCACTCCCGACTGGCGTGACCGGTCTCTAGCTTGAGATCTGTGAGCTGTGCTATGCTTTGGACTGGGGGGTTTTATGCTGGAGAGGGGGAAGAGCGCGGACGTCGAGGATAGCTGCG
>JAHWFP010144438.1:20677-59998 GCA_023313725.1 Lithobius niger
GCCCGGGGTGGCTGCTAAGAGGATGTTTGGTGGTTTGAATCCCCTTTGTAACGGCGGACGCTACGACGGCTTAGGTGCTTGTAACGCCCCCGGTTTCCCTGGTGTACGTGGAGTTTCAGCTTGAGGTTTCTACGGTGTTTACGACGACTTTTTTCGTTATACAACACAGCATGGACACTGTCCCAGCATGGGGGATGAAGCGCCGGTCCTAATTAAAGGGGCCTAACCTTAAACTGTCGTTATCGCTGCCACCAACGGTGGATTTAACTGTTTAACTAGCTAAAATCGAAAAATGGGCTACATATTTAATTTTACACTAAAATACAATTAATCAAGTCTAGCAAACGACTGAAGCTTAAAACTCCTGGTTTTATTTTTGCGACAGAGAATGAAAACACTTTTACATTATAGTTTGCTTCGAAAGCTTTTGAATACCAATTATTTAAATAGGCAACAAGTTTACATTTACAAAAAGTAGCAAGTTCGGAATATACAAATTAGTAATTCACAAAATCAGACAAACACACTTGGTTTGAATAAAGTTTTAAATTTTCACATTAGAAAAAGTAAATCATGAGTGCTCCCGGAGACACCCGCAAGACTTGACAGCCGCAACTGATTAAAGTCTATCTGACAGTATGTTTCTTATGATCAACCGTCCACAGTTATGTTTCTAAGTTTTCCAAGCACAAAAAGATCAACCTCCCTTAGTTCCCTCGAGAACTGTTCTAAGTAATAAAAAGCCCGGCAATTTTACACTTAGGCATCAGTTTGTTTCAATTTGCCTTCCACAAAGATCAAACCGTCATTTAGTTTAAATTAAAAATCCATTTAAAGTAAACTGGAAAAATTTGGTTTTTAGAAAGAGAACCACTCTGACGTTATGGGGAGAGGAAACCTAAGATGCCGCTACAGGCGTCTCCACCATAATATTCTCTAGCTAGAGAGTTAAGTTAAGTTTTAAACTAAAATTTAGAATATGGGGGTCCTAAACTGAAATTTCAAAAGCTAAACTATAACATACGAACCACTACCATCGTGCCCGGCATGGCATTCTCCGGACATGGCGTCTCCACTCCCGACTGGCGTGACCGGTCTCTAGCTTGAGATCTGTGAGCTGTGCTGTGGATGCTTTGAGCTGGGGGGGTTTTATGCTGGAGAGGGGGGAAAGTGCGGACGTCGAGGATAGCTGCAGGGGTCTGATTGGCCGAGGGCCTCGAGAACAATGGAAAGTGGGAGGAGAAGTCGGATGAACAAAGGAACTGGGTGCAGAGCCGTTTGAAGGAGTGGGAACATGTAAAACGGAAAAAGATAGGCCTGTTTTGAGTTTTACTCAATTGAACTTTGGGAAATAGGCCTTTACTTTGTATTATTGGCTACGGATTGAATATTTACATGTTTGCAACGTGATTTGGCTCTTGTTAAAGCTTATTACTTGACTTTGGGTAATGCATAGAACATTACTATTAAATTAAACAAGCTTTAACGGTAAACTGTAGTGTTAAACACCACAACTAGTTTTGGCTGGGGAGGGGGGCAAAAATGGGGAATTCGAAGTTTTTGCACAGTTGGACTTTCGGATTTGGTTTGAACAGATCTTTTAAAGAATTCTTTTAGTTTTAATAGTAGATCAAGCTATTTGCAGATTTCGGTAGGTCACAGTCAGGTCCAGAGGAGAACTAAAATAAACATATATACACTGAAAAATTCGTGTCCGGTAGAATGCCAGGTCGTAAGACGTTTATACGTTTGGACATATGGTAGCGTTTCTGGGGGTAAAAGAATATAAATAAAGTATAAATGCGGTTAAATAAATGAGCTTAATTGAATGCTATAACGCATTAAGTTATTGGAAACATTTAACGTTTAATGTTTTTAAAGTTAAATTCGATCGTTGTGGAATTTTTCATATGGATTGCGGCCGACAAACACAATAAAAAATATCACACTGCAAATTGGTAGTCTGTACATAAATCCTCGTACAATACACTAAGTTAGTATGTTCGGGCTTTTTGCCCTAAAAGGGAAAAGAATAAAATGCGAATACAAAAATACAGAGTTTTACAGTGGCGGTCATGACGAAAGTGCGATGTAGTCGGTTTTGGTCAATCTTCAAATGTAGTTTTAATGGTCTTCAAGGAAGAAAGTCCGGATTTGGGCTTCCCCAAGAGTCTTGTATTTGGACAGGCTATTAAATGTCGAAGAGTTTGTGGAAATCGGACCATTATTGCGAAAACGGCCAGATATGCCTCGGCGAGGCATTTGGGTGCCTCAAGAAAAAAAAATTTCATTTTTGGAAAAACAGGCGTTTTTCGGTGGCGCTCGTTTACAGCAAATTATTTAAAAAAAAATTTAAAACATTATGAACGATCATTGTTGATATACGGTAAAGTCCGAAAACATTATCGGTGGAAAAAAATATGCTAACACCTTTCAATCTTCACCTATAAGTTCATCGAATCGTAACAGACTAGTAGTAAACACCGGGTACCAGTTTTTTCTGTTTATTTGATCGGTAAATGCGGAAAGTAAATCTTGCAGTTGGCCTAATCATAACATTTTTTATTTACCTTGATTATTATTTTTGTTGTAGGAGTCGTGTGATGAAAATAGCACGTGGTTTAAGCGATCGTGACACATTAATCACGGAACAACATGCAGCCGCCGTCTTGTCGCGTTTGAACGCTGGGGATTCCGGGGAAATCCCCTTTCCGGCTGCCATCGATGTTGACATTAATTTCAACGAATAAACTGCTCCGTTTCGACAGCCGCTGGTGCCTCCTTTAGTATCGCGAGCTCCGATTGGTTGATTCAGGTGCTTGCTGAACGCGTCGGGGCCAGTCATGAAATGTCGTCACGCAAAGCGAGTAATGGCCGTTTCCATTGGAGCAAGTGTACAGCCGGCTAGGAGCCAAAGATGGTGGCCCGCAATGGATTGCGTGAGCGCTGTCGACGCTCGTTAATATTTGAGGACTTTAAACAACTTTAAGGTAATAAAAACATTTTAAAAAATGGCAGAGTGGGAAAAAAATACTGCAGAAGTATAACCAGTGGCTGTCAGCATTCCAAGATCGCCCAGTTCAGAAAGTGTAGCAATTTCTTTGGCCGAAGTTTTTCGGTATTTTTGGCCAAGAGCAGTTTAGATAATCGGATACAGTAAAACCTCAGTTCGTATAACTGTGGTTTTACTGTACATTATATAAACAAAATTTATGGATATCCAATCAGAATAAAATAATTAATAATAAAAAAGCTAAGTATGATGCGAGACAAAACATAAGACTGACACCTTCCAACCAAATGTTTACAAATTTAGTATTCTCTTCCCATTTTTTCGGTTATAAATAAACGAAAAATGCTAAACGTTTAAACGTTCAACCGTCCCAACCCTACTTCCGATACATTTTTTGTTGAAACGAACAGGCTGTGTGTTTCACTGACGGCAGTTCTTCCATCATCTGGACACCGCACTGGTATCTTTCGTGTCAAAAGCATATCCGAGTAAAACGCGTAGCTTTGATCTGAGTTGTAGCTTAGTACGGTTCCTACGATCATCATATACAAAGCGCAGACTTCCTATTCTTCTGAAGTGTCCTACACTTGGCTGGCGATTGAAATATAAGGCATTCGGTATTTCATCATTTATGCCTGAATGGGCAACTCTGTTCTTGATGTATACAGTAGCATACAGCATCTCCTCCCACCATTCCGCTAAGAGGTGTGCAGAAATCAACATTGTACGTATAGTGTCCAAGATCGTGCGATTACGCCGTTAGGCGCGACTCCAATCATCATAGGGCTGTAGACATTCGTAGGTTCGGGCTTGATGCCAGGGAGTCAGTTCCTCTTGGAAATATTAAGCACAGTACTCCATTCCATTGGCAGTTCTAAGGCGTCGAAGTTTTTATCCGGTTTCACATTCAGCGGCCGACAAGTACAGGGTGTAACTGAATGGTCTGTACAAACTTTTAGAGTGTGGTCTTTGACCAAATATAAGACAAAAAAGTCCTATAAACATGGGTCCGGAAATGAACCCGTATTTAGTTACAGCTCCCCAAAGTTCGGGGTAAAAACTAAAAAGTTGAACATTTTTCATAATTCCACCTGCCATTTCCAAAACAATGCAATTTGTTACATCATTCTTACAATTATAATACTTCATAATTTAATGCCAATGCAAAGTTTCACAACTTTGGGGAAGGGACCATATGGAGGGGGGTTGGGGGGCGGGGGCATAATTACTGAAACAAACATTACATGGCCAATTACTACAATTAAGTAAATGAATCTGACTAAACTTCAATGACGGATCCTAGCAGACATCAAAACAAAAGAAAAAAGGCCATAGTCTGGAATGCATCTGTTCCGTGTAACAGCTCTCTTCAGTAAACCTTTCTTCCAGCCCTTATACAAAGCAGAGCTTGTGGCCAAAAAATGACCATGAACCCGGTAAAGGTAGCCTACTTCGTGGCTACCAAGCAACAACAGTTGTGTTTGTTTTGGTCTGTTGTAAAAAAAAAAAAACATTACACTAAAATAGGACACATTTGCATATTTCAGAGATCTTCATCCAGATACGTGTTAGCTTTCCTGCTTCAAGAGGAGCAAACACAAACCTACAAATTCCACACTTCTGTAATTAAGACAATGCCTAATTGGTATTGGTGCTCTGCATGGCGACGTAATGTTTGTTTCAATAAAAAAAGCTCAAAGAGGTTATGGCTCCCCCCCCCCCCCCCCTCCATCCTTGTCCCCCTTCCCCATACTGCCTCATCGACAAAGCTGTAAGACCTCAAATTAATATGAATTGTGTAGTATTGAAATTGCAAGAATGATGTCCAAAATTGCATTGTTTTGGAAAACTTAGGTGGAAGTTATGAAAAATGTTCAACTTTTCAACCCCGAACTTCAGGGGGCTGTAACTAAAAACAGATTCATTTCCGGACCCATGTTTATAGGACATTTTTGTCTTATATTTGGTCATAGACCACACCCTCAAACTTTGTACAGACCATTCAGTTACACCCTGTATATTCGGAATTTATCAAACAATTCTTTAGTTTTCATGGTATACACTGTACTTTTCCTTGAGTAGTCATCTGTGAAGGAGATAAAATATCTCACCCCACCATGGGAGGTCACGGGTGCTGCTCCCCATACATCGGAATGGACCAGGTCAAGAGGGGCTTGTGCACGATGGTCACATGATTGGCGTGAGTGGACTTTCCTAATCTGCATGCATCTCAAATGGGATTGTCAGGCGAGAGGGACTTAATACCTCGCACTTTCCCGTTGTGTCCATTTTGAGAATGGCTTGCATGTTCACATGTCCAAGTCGCTGGTGCCAAACTTCCCTGTCAGTCCACTGTTTCGCATAGGCTGGCTAATCAGCATCGTTCTTTTGTTGATAAACAGCAGGTGCAGGTTCGTCTGACTTCACAACTGAGAAGCAAGTCCGATGGCTGGTACATTATTCTCCAGTCTCTTGACTGCATGACTTGTAGGGCCACTTTGTCCTTTCACTATGAAAAAACTGTTCTCTAGTGGTGCTTGCTTGACCACAAGTCCTTGTTTATCAAGGATAAGAAGTCCTTTGCTACCAAAGATGATCTTCCATCCAGCATCAAAAATCTTTGGTCCCGAGATAAGAACCCTGGTCATTTTCGGGGTATGCAAAACATTCATTAAAGTTATTGGGACTAACCCCCTGTCCACTTGAATCTTCAATCTTACATCTCCGATACCGCTAATCTGCTTCGTGCCTTCGGCTAGTATGGCTGGGCAAGTGTTCACACTTCTGTAATTAGAAAACTATCCTCGGTTGGCGCAGAAATGGTGGGTTGCACCAGCATGTAAAGTCCAATCTGCATCCACAGCATCAGTCAAATTTTCTTCGATAAGACACACTCCTGTTGGCTTCTGGGCTTTCACATCCACTTTTTCATTTTTAGACCTGGGTCTCGGGCAGTTTCTAGCAAATTGTGATTTTCCTTCACAATTGATTCATGTTTTACTGTTCTTCTGTCCCGGGTTAGGATGGAATGGGCTTTTGGAACTTTGGCGGTTCCTTCTTCCTCGTCCTCCTCTCTGTGGACCACCCCTTTCTCGGGTGTACTGTTGCGGGCTAGAAGACATGGCTCGTGCGAACCTCAAAGTCAAACCACTAAATAAATTATTTTGATCCATGCTTGAAATAATGGTGGTGTTGTTCTCCAATAATCTAAGAAAATGTTTTCGTAGACCGTACTAATGTGGTAACAATTCACTTAATATTGCTTTATATTCATTGGGCACCATCACACTCATCACAGTTAAAGGGTTTATCCTTTGAGTGTATTGGTGTGTAGGTCTAATTATAGAAGGCAGTAGTACTACAGCACAACTCATGCTATGTAAACTTAAATAAAGCTATGCCGCATAATTTGCACTAGGGCGGACTTTCTCCGGTATCTACACTGACCTGTATGTATCAATGATAAACTTTGTCACATAATCTGCACATAAATGGTTTCTCACTGGTGTGTTTGTTTGGTGACCTATTCCACCTATTCCACAATTCCAAACGATAATCTAAGAAAATGTTTTCATAGACCGTAGTTGTAAGGAATTTGCAACATTTTCTTTACGGTGCTGGAGCTAGGCTACCTCCAAGCAACAAAACGCCAGATTTTTAAATCAAAACTGCCAAACCTCAACTTGGTGAGGTAGGGAGGGCAGGAGAAATTGAACTTTTACACTCAACCTTGTTGAAATCTTGGAAGATCGTCGAGAAAACCCAAGTTGTCTTACTGAAGGCCTTAAATCTTCAATTTCGAATTTAGTTATTTTTCAATAAATACCAAAATGTAAACAGCGCTGCTGCGAAAAATTGTAACGTACATCGTTGTAGTTCGGCATAAAGCCACGTAGATTATGTTACCTACACGTTTCATAATTGTTTAAAAGTCCTCTCACAAACAATAGGGGTACTTCACACAGCATAATAATCGATTTTATTGATGTCTGAAACTGTTTATAACTTGCAACAACTCACGTGTACGACACAGGTTTGTTAGTGCTAACGTCGCTGTTTTCACTTATTATTTTTTTCAAAGTCCGTCTTAAATCTTCGTAAAAGATGCTTAGCCTTTGATCTTAATAATGTTCAGATTCCAAATATATTTACCTTTTTTAATTCGGTTGGGTAGTTTTAAAACTATGAGGCAAAACGTGTCCGCTACCCCGGCTCAATGCTTTGGCGCTATGTTGGAATTTTACTTGCGTAAATAAAAACGATCGACTGTCTCGTGCAAACCGGAAGTGGCTCGAGCGTCGTTGGTGCCGAGTTTGGCTGACCAAACTCTCCACCAACCAGTGATTTGGATACTTGGAAATTTAGGCTTTAAAGTGCCTTACATGTCTAGCATTCCTCGGGGTCCGCGCAGAAGGCAAGTTGGAGCCGTTTCCGAAGTATAAAAGCTCAAGCTTCAGAAAATATCATGAGCATAGCTCGACCTCGCAACCACCCATCGCCACGTTCTCCGGGAGAGCGATGTTCTTCTGCCGCCGCAAAATGCGCCAAACGGGGCAAAGGTAGAGGACATGTAAGTCAACTTAGTTGTACTTGAATTTTGTTTTGGCCATTTATTTGAAAACTTAAATGTAACTTAAACTTGGTTATCGTGATCGGGGTGGGTTTTTGCAGGTGAAATATTTTTTTGGTATGATTTTATAAAAACTTAAATTTCATTCCCGTTTCAAGTTAAAACTTTCAAAACGTGAATTTTTTTCCAATGCAAAACCAAAGACTAGCATCTTAACCAGACAGCTATAGGTTGCATGTGAATGGTCGTCAGTGACCTCATGTGAGTTGAATTTTTATTCAATATTACTTGCATTTTTGCGAAAATGTACTTCTAGTTTGAAGTTGGTAACATTTCTTGATCGTTTTTAGTACTTGAGTGTTAAGCACGATTTGCTTAACGATTTTTTTGTTGTTGTTGCTGAAATCTAAAACCAAGATTTGTTGTAACCAAAATGAAACTGCAAAGTAAACACTGTTTTGTAAATATTTTATTAACCAATGTTCAATAAATGTAAATAGAGCTTCAGTTTGTTTCCAGCCATTATTTACTTAGTTAACTTTAAACTAAAATTTTCTAAGTTTAAGTAACTGTCAGTAAATGCATGTTTTTTCCCATGGTGGCAGCAAAGAATTACCGCTTGCCAAGTTAGGTTAGTTTTAGTAAAGCATTAGTCCGCAACGTCGCTCCCTCCTTGAATAGTGGCCTACTATGCTTGTTGTCCTGAAATCCAACAAAATTGAAAAGAAAGACCAGTAGCCTAACTTTGCAATACAGTATCCGCACCAGTACGATTAGTGACGTTTGCCGGCACACTGTTTTGGGTCGATGCCGCTACATAGTAATGTGGTAACAATTCACTTATTAATGCTTTATAATCATTGGGCACCGTCACACTCATCACAGTTAAAGTGTTTCTCCGTCTAGTATACTGGTGTGTAGGTCTAATTATAGAGGGCAGTACTACTACAGCATAACTCGTACTATGTAAATTTAAATAAAGCTGTGCCACATAATTTGCACTTGGGCGCGGACCTTCTCCGGTATCTGCAGTGGCCTGTATCAATGATAAACCTTGCCACATAATCTGCACATAAATGGTTTCTCACTGATGTGTGTGTTTGCCGACCTATTCCACTCTGAGGATTTACTAAACATTTAGCACTTACATGGCTTTTCACTAGCGTGTACGGGAATCCCCCCTGTGGGCTGGGGGTAGAATAAGCCCACCGTACCCCTGCGTGTCGTAGAAGGCGACTAAAAGGGAACCCAAGATCACGGTCTGCTAGTGTGCCAAGGGTCTGCATGGCGGAGAGTTTTTGGTCCGTCTTTAACACTAGCAACCTCAACACTACGGTTTGCAAGTGCGCCTACGGTGTATATGGCGGGCAGGTTTAACACCCGTTGCAAGCACTAGTCATAAAGAGGTGAAGGGACATCCAGACAAACCGGGCCCGGGGTGGCTGCTAAGAGGATGTTTGGTGGTTTGAATCCCCTTTTGGTTTGATTCCAATTTGCCCATTCTGGCCACTGGGCTTTTCATCCTCATCCCCCAGCATGTTGGCCGTGTGCTGCATCCTAGTAATCCGTGGAAGCGGAGATCCTGGCTTTCGGGCTTTGGCTCCTTATTCCGGAGGACGGGTGGCCTGGGCGAGCCAGCCTAAGGTCAATCGGCTATGACCTTTCGGGTCCTGTCGATGTGGGGAGGCGGCTTGTGCTGTATCCATCTGCATCACGGACCCGAACTGTTTGGGTTATCGACGGAGGTGGTGTGTACGGCTTCCTTGGTGGCCTCGCCTCTCGGCATGCTTAGGCTGCCACCTCACCGAGATAGACGGCGGTGTTAGCTTCTTGGTACAGGGCCCTGGATATGCGGCTTCCGGCCCTGCATCACCCGAGTGCCGCGCGGGGCTTTCTTTTCTGGGGGGCGCACCGCCGCGACTTCTTTTTTGCTCTCAATGGCAACTTCTTCCCCCCCCCGCAAAAATTTCTTCCCCCAAAATTCTTCCCCTCCTCGCCGCACTAGCAAGCGCCAGAGGAGGGACCCTGAGATGGTTGCACCTGGTGCCCAGTTACCAGACGGTAGTAAGAGTCGGGACCAAGTCCCGAAGTTCCTGGTGGTGACAGGCGAGGGCCGAGATGTTACACAACTCGGTCCTTTCGCTGTCCACAAAGCTCTAAAAGGGATCTGTGGTTCGAATCCTAAGAGTGTCTCTCGGCTCCGTGCTGGGGGATACCTTGTGGAGGTTGAGAACGATGCTCAGGCAAAGAGGCTTTTGAAGGCGAGTGCACTGGGGTTATGCCCGGTGCGTGTGGAGCCGCATCGTACCTTAAATAGCAGTAAGGGTGTCGTGACGTGCTTTGATTAGAGGGGTCTCAGTGATGATGTCATCCTGGACGAATTCAAGTCACAAGGCGTTACGGTCGTTAGGCGTTTGACGCGGAAAGGCGAGAATGGTGCCTAGCCAACTGACACCTTTTTCCTGACCTTTGATTCGCCGGTTGCACCGCAGCACATTCCTGCCGGTTACCTGCGGTTGAAGGTCAGATGTTACGTCCTGAACCCAATGCGGTGTTACCGCTGTCAACGCTTTGGTCATACCAGCGGTTCGTGTAAGGGTAAGCCAACATGTGTTAGCTGTGCTCAGGCAGCCCATGAGGTCAACTGCGTCAACTGCGGTGGTCAGCACCAGGCCTCTTCACGGGACTGCCATGTTTATGTCGAGGAACGTCGTGTTCAGGAATTAAAGGTAAAGGACGGGCTTTCCTACTCAGAGGCCCGGAAGAAAGCCAAACTATCGGCGCCGACGCTAACACGTTCTTTTGCCCAGGTGTGCAGTGTGTCATTGCCTGGCCCAGTTAGTGAGTCTGCTGATTTGGCGGATTTGCGCGCTGAGCTCAGGTCTTTAACGAGGACGGTAGGCATGCTTGTTACTTTGTTGACCCAGCAACATCCATCTTTGCAGGGTCTTTTGGGTCCTTCAGACCCGGTTGCTGCCATGCCGTCGACATCTGCCCAGCCTGCAAATGCTTCTGCTCCTGTTACTGTTCCTGTTCCTGATGCTCTAACTGTTCCCAGGCAGGTTAAGGCTTCGGCTAAGCCTCCGCCTGCCCGGAGTGCGCCACAGAAGCCGTCGAAGAAGAAGGCTCCTGCTGGTAAAGCCTCCACACCACCTGTGAAGACGTCTCCACCGGGAGAGACGGTGAAACGGTCGTTGAACGGCCAGCTTGCTGAGGGGTCCGTTGCGTCCCCTTAACATTGTGATACTACTCTGCCCATGGAGCAGGAAGAGATTTCCTGTTCTAATTCTCCGGAACTTTTTCCTCCTTCCGAGGACAACTTTGTTCTGAACCTCACTCCATCTTTTGATTCAGGTGAGGATTCAGATGTTTTCCGATCGCCCAGAGGAGGAGTTGAGGAGGATGATGTAGTCTTAAGCCCGCCCTAATGCCTGCGCATACCATCGTTAAGTGGAACTGTCAAAGTTATCGGACCCATGCAGAACCGCTGCAGCTGCTTTTGTCGCATTGGCGACCTCTGTACTGCTGCCTTCAGGAAACTTGCTTTAAGGCGTCGGATAATCCGGTTGTTAGGGGTTACTCTGTCTACCGTCTAGATGCAGACCCTGTGCCACGTGCACATGGTGGTGTTGCAGTGCTGGTTCAACACTCTCAGCCGCATGCCAGTGTGCCTCTGCACACTAGATTTCAGGCGGTAGCAGTTCGAGTTTCTTTCAGCTTCGATATTACTGTCTGTTCGGTTTATTTACCACCGGATGAGGTCTTTGGGGTTGGTGACCTGGAAGAACTGGTTCGGCAGCTTCTTGCCCCGTTCCTCTTGCTGGGCGACTTTAACAGCCACCATGTCCAGTGGGGAGCACCTAATACTGACAACAAGGGGAGGATCCTTGAGGAGTGGATGCAGAGGGGGTCCGTTTGCATCCTGAACGATGGAGCTATGACACACTGTAACCTGGCCACGGGCAATTGGTCAGCGGTGGACTTAGCCTTTTGCTCGCTGGCCATCCCAGTTCACTTCACTTGGGCTGTCACTGCCGATCTGCATGGAAGCGATCACCTCCCCATTGTGTTGTCCACAACACAAGGGGGTTCTGTGGCTTCCAGGCCAGCCCGGTGGGTGCTTAAGCGTGCTGAATGGTCAGCCTTTGCTGAGGCTGCTGTGTTTCAGTGTGCGGTTGAGGACTTTTCTGATGTGGATGAACTTTCCACTCATTTCACTGTGGTCCTTACTGCTGCTCATGCTCCTATCCCGCGTACGTCCACACAGCCGCGGCGGGTTCCTGTTCCGTGGTGGACGCCTGCTTGCGGGCAGGCCATTCAGGCCCGTCGGCGAGCGTTGCGTACATTCACGGTCAGCCCGACTACTGACAACTTTGTTGCATTTAAGCGCTGTCGTGCCCGTGCCAGTTATGTCATCCGTGAGGCTAGACGTGCTTCGTGGGCAGCTTATGTTTCGTCGATCACGCGCTCCACGCCTTCTCAGCAGGTGTGGCGGAATGTGCGCCAGATCTCGGGGAGGAGCGTGCCTTCCCCGGTTTCACAGCTGAAGGTGGCGAATACCGTGATCTCTTCTGTGCCGGATATCACCAATTGTCTTGCGTCTGCATTTGCGTGGGTCTCGAGTGATGACCATTATGATCCTGGTTTCCTCGGTATTAAGCGTAGAGAAGAGGCTCACTCTCTTGACTTTCGCTCCGATGGGCTAGAGGAGTTCAATTTACCGTTTACCTGGCAGGAATTAGTTTCAGCTTTGTCCAAGTCGCATGACTCCGCCCCGGGGCCTGATGATGTTCACTATCAACTGTTGAAACATCTGCCTCTTGCCTCCCAGCAGTTCTTGCTGGGGATGTTCAACCGTGTGTGGGCAGAGGGCTCTATTCCAGCAGCGTGGAAAACAGCAGTGGTCATCCCGATTGTAAAACCGGGCAAAGACCCTACTTCTCCTTCCAGTTATCGCCCAATCGCTCTTACTAGCTGTGTCTGTAAACTTATGGAACGGATGGTCAGTGAGCGGTTGGTGTGGGTGTTGGAATCACGGGGATTCTTATCTGCGTCCCAGTGTGGCTTTCGACGGTTTCGGTCGACTATCGACCATCTAGTTGCCCTTGAATCAGATGTGAGGGAGGCTTTTCGCCTGCGTCATCATCTGGTTCAGGTTTTCTTTGACTTGCAGAAGGCTTATGATACGACCTGGCGTTATGGGATTCTCCATAGTCTGTATGACTGTGGCTTGAGGGGACAGATGCCACTGTTGCTTTCCGCTTACCTCTCAGGCCGTTCTTTTTGCGTTCGTGTCGGGGCGACTCTTTCCCGCCCGTTTGTCTTGGAGAATGGTGTGTCTCAAGAAGGTGTTCTTAGTGTCATCTTGTTTGCTATAGGGATCAACCCCATTGCTCAGCAAGCTGCTGTTCCCCAGTCATTGTTTGTCGATGACTTCGGCCTGCGCTTTCGGGCAGCTCGCATGCAGACCTGCGAGCGGCAGCTACAGCTGGCGATTAACAAAGTCCAGACCTGGGCAGTCAGTAATAGTTTCCGGTTTTCTCCGGACAAGACTGTGTGCGTCCACTTTTGCCGCCAACAAACACTGCACCCAGATCCTTGCCTGTACTTGGGACAGGCACGTTTCCTGGGTCTGGTGTTCGATTCCAGGTTATCTTGGCTTCCACACTTGCGTCAGCTAAAAGGCAAGGTTTTGCGGGCGCTTAACATCTTGCGGGTCCTGTCGGGCACTTCATGGGGTGCCGATCGCACTGCCATGTTGCGCCTCTACCGAGCCCTTGTCCGCAGCAAACTTGATTATGCGTGTATGGTCTATGATTCGGCGAGTGACTCGACTCTCCAGATGTTGGACACTGTGCATCACAGTGGCCTGCGTGTGGCGACTGGGGCATTTCGAACTTCTCCAGTGGTCAGCCTCTATGCTGAGGCCTCGGAGTCACCTTTGGCCATTCGTCGGCGACAGCTTGCCATTCAGTATGCTGTGTGTTTGCGTGCTGTGCAATCCAGTCCGCTTGGTCCATGGTTTTTGGGCCAGACTTACGAGTCGGTAGACGCAGGGTGGGTAAGGGTGATTTCCACGATAGGCTCCAGCAGTCCTGTCAGGAGATAGCCTTTGAAATGCCCTGCGTCTTGAGGCTTGGGAGGATGCCAGTTGCCCCTTGGCTTGTCCCAAGTGGCAGTTTCATTTTCGCTCTGGCGTCCCTCCCGAAGGGTTCCACTCTACCAGCAAGGTACTTACAGGAGTTCCGGCGGCTGAGTTCTCAGTACGCCGGTTATCAGCGCCTTTTTACTGATGGGTCGAAGTCAGACGTTGGCGTGGCGTGTGCTTGTGTGTGTAAGGGAGTAACGGTTGCCCATCGCCTTCCATCAGGCTATTCTGTGTTTTCTGCTGAGCTTTTGGCTCTTGGTTTGGCGGTGGAATGGATCCTTGACCTTCAGGGCTTGCATTTCATTATCTTTAGTGATTCCATGAGTGCCCTGGAGTCCTTGGCGAATTACAATCCTCGGAACCCCTAGACACAACGTGTCCAAGCTTTGCTTTCCCGCTTGCCTGGCCAGCGGAAAACCGTGCTTTTCTGCTGGATCCCGGGCCATGTTGGGATAGCAGGGAATGAGCAAGCTGATTCTGCTGCGAAAGGGGCCCTTTCTGGCCCTCTCGGTAGGGATCTCAGCCTTGTTCCCTCAGACGCCTTTCCAACTCTGCGTCTGAGGTTACACGCTTTTTGGCAAACCTTGTGGGATGGACAGGACGGTAATAAATTACGGGCTGTTAAAGGCACTGTCGAGGAGTTGCACTCGGCGTGTCGCCGCAGTCGCCGTGAGGAGGTTGTGTTGGCCCGTTTGTGCATTGGTCACACCCGACTTACCCACTGTTTCATTTTGCGGGGGGGTTGACCCTCCTGAATGTTATTCGTGTCGACGGCCACTTACGGTCCGGCACTTACTTGTTGATTGTCGCCATCTTGATGGTGTTCGTCGTCGTTTCCATCTTCCGCATGACATTGCGCGTCAATTGGGCGATAAGTCTGTCCTCCTGTCCGGTGTTTTTCAATTTTGCAGGAGGTACAGATGTATGACAAGATTTAGATTAGGGGTTTGAATAACATCTCTGTAATGTGTGGTGCAGTGACAACCCGGACCACTGCACTGTGACTGAGGTTGGCGCTAATGACCTAGTTGTCGACGCGCCATTAAGCCTCAATCCCCCCCCCTCGTGTACGGGCTGAATACTATCACCACAAGGCTTTGCTATACATTTAGCAGTTGAATGGCTTTTCACTAGTGTGCATGGGCAGAATACTATCACTATAAGGCTTTGCTACCTATTTAGTACTTGAATGGCTTTTCACTAGCGTGTGTGTGCTAAACAAAACTACCATAAAGCTTTGCCACGTAGCGAGCACTTACAGGCTTCTCTCTGGTATGTGCACTAGAATTTTCCCATAGACGACCTACACTTTGTGATATTATGCCACGCTCAACTCTGGGCTTTAGTCATCCTCCATAAATAGTCAATTGCCTATTTCAGTTATTCAACATTTTCTTGGTAGTGCTTGTGAAAACGTGGGCCTTTCTTATGAATCCAATTCTCTATAGTCGCTCGGCAGGGCAACGTGTACTTGGCCCATAATCCTGTTAAATTCTTAATTGAATTTAGGTAATTAATGTAGCAATGTTCAAGCAACTATCAAGAAAGAATAAGGGCAAAAAAGGCAAAAGGTCCCATTAACCAAAAATGGCCGCACACCAATTTACTTGTTTGGTATACAGGTAGTTCAAGCACTTTAATAATATGCACTCTTACTTGCTTTTATTATATACGGAATATTGTCTCTAGACTCATTTACAGCAAGAATTTATAGGGTTTATAGTCATTAATAAATCGTTCAGGGCTTCCTACTTGCGGCTGGTAAGTTTTTAAGGCAGGACTTAATTCAATGTCACGCTCGGCCGTCTTTGCAAGCATCCAGTAGCAAGAAGAACTTCTGCAGGGTCTTCGTAACAAGGCCAAAGGCCCCGAATACGGGTGTGTTTGTTTCGTGCACAGCGAGTGGCCATGCACGTCGCACCTTCGGCAGGCTGGAACACACACACACTCACATGCTGGGCATGTGTAGAAGGGTAAGCTACAAGACTGGCAAGGAAGCCAACAAATTTCGCTAGGGTTTGAGCACACTAAAAGAGTGAAATGCATAAAAGGCAGATAACGTATGTTATGTTTGTATGCAATACAAAATCAACCAGGTGGCTCGGGTATTGATTGTTTTTTCATAGTTAAAAGTTTTTGGTAGTCCTTTGGAAAGTCACTCACAGCTCCACGCTAATGGGTGGTACTCATGCTTGCGCTAACCCATTTTTTTTATAGCCCTGATTCCGGGTTTCTCTGAATACCGTAAGTCAGTTCCTTCTTGGGGGCATGTGACGGCACTCGCTATCCATTAACTTGGTGGCAGCCTCTGGGTTGTTGTACTGTCGTGGTTTTGGTCTTTAATGTTTGTACTAAAGCTAATCTAAGTACTCACAGTTGATCATACATCAAAATCTTCAGGTTTCAGTCTTGTAACTTATCATTTGTGGAGCAACTTGCATCATGGTCCGTCCCCCTCTCCCTCCACCTGTGACTTGTAAGCTTTGAATTATAATAATAAACTTGATCCCGTGAAAAATGCGGGAGGAGAGAACAGGGACTGGGGTCCACTTATGTTCGGCCAAAAATTACAACATTAAGATACAAACAAAGAACTTTTAGACACAGATAATTAGGATGGAGTTGGCACACATTTACCAATAACTTAACAGAAACCTAGAAAGATCCAATGCTCGCATCCTGGTTTTGAACAAAGTTGAGGAGGAGATGCTGACGAATTCGGGATCTTTGCGTTAGCGATCTTTTCACACACTTCGTTACAGTAAAGTAAACACTAGTTTAAAGTCTGTGGTTCAGCTAGGTATTGCCTTGGTTTGAATGTTTCCCCTAGTGTAATAATTGTAGTTTTATTCACTGTTAACTCTAGTGTTAGCTTCTTTGATAGTAGTGTAGCCTAGCATTAAGTTTGAACTCTTAGGCAATCTAGCTTATCTGATATTAATATTTTAATGGATGCTTGTTCTATGAAGTCTCTAGGATTGCTGTTTTAATTTATTAATGTTTAATTTGTCTTTAAAGTAGGTCACGGTCACCTGAATGCTGTTTACAGCTTGTTAGAAATGTCCGGCAGCTAAAAATATTGGGCAAAATCATCATTTGCAGTTTGTGGGCCCAAGTTCAGCCGTAATCGACCAAAGCCTTAGTTTGTGTGTATTGTCTTTGCTGAAACGAACCCCATCCTCCTTTCCCAACTGGACACTTTCTCTCCCCTTTCTCCCTAAGTGGCCTTGGGCTGCAGCGGTTTTTGAGGATCTAAAAGTGGTGCCTAGGTGCAGGCCTACAGCCCGACAAAATTTCACTGCAATAATCGGTCTAACGCTACATCTAACCACACAAAGGCAGACCACAGGAAATATACAGTTTCTATTCCTAAAGAACCATGGCCTTAAAAACTGTTTACAGAAATAAAATCTCTTATTAAAACAATAATAAGAATCATGTAGGTTTGATTGTCTTCCTTGCCATCACGGATCGATAAGTACACTCCACAGTTGTAAAACAAAGCACTGAATAGTGACAGGGCCTTACACAATGATTATTATTTTCATAAACCTTAAAATATTCACTGCAATTACTTACCTTGAAGAGTTATTGTAAACGGTTACAGTTTTCCGGTCGTAGTTCTTCAATGCCAGCCTTGGCCATACCTTTGAACGCATCGCATTGAATGATCACGTGATTCGTGTAACGCTGTACAGCAGGTGGCTGCAAAAGTTTCACCGACTAATTATGATATTGTGCAATTTGGCAGCTACAATATTGTAAAAAGATTGCAGTGATCGTAAATATTGGAAAGCAATGTATTTTCATATTCGCATGGTCAAATTGCATTATCGTCCACCGCTACACATAACCCTTGCTTGCAGTTGCCACCTGAAAGTGCAGGTAGTTGTTTGGTATATAACTTATTTATAGTTGTGGGAGTTTAAGATCGTTAATTGTATTGGTAAGAAATATTTTTGTATTGTTTGTTACAGAATTTGATTGGAGTCAGCCAGTTTCAAAAACTGTCGAACCATCGTTGGACTTAGATTGGAGTCAACCAGTTATGACACTGAACAGTTTTCATGATGATCCTATGGATTTGACATTAGACGATTACGATGACAATGGTGAATCTGATCCTAATGATGCTGTAGGAAAAGATAAGTCGCCTACAAAGAAAACTGGAAATGAAAGTGGCGAGTATAAAAGTTTTGTGGTGTTTGCTTCTATGTGAAACAAAAATATGCTGTGTGCTTAAGCTTTCTTGTCTTAAGGTTTCTTGTCTTGGAGGATTTTATATCTCAAATCCCGTAAAGTGGAAATGGTGGAATTCACGTACGTACCACCAAAGGCAGTCTACAATGGCATCAGCCCAGCATTTTATTTTGCAGTCAGTGTAACCGTGATGAAAAAATTTGTTTGCTAAGAGTACAAAGAATTACTGGGCAGGTAACTGGCTTACACAAACAGTGATAAATCTAGCAGGTCACATGTTAAACTCGTTCAGTCACCGTGACCTTGCATGTGTAGACTGTGCTCCTTACATTTTGCGGGAATAATCCTAGATTGAAATCCAGTGAAATGTTTAACTTTCAGACTTGATTTTTATCCATATTGAACCCACCTGCCACAAAAAGGGGCTTGGGTAATGGTTTTGCAGTTACCTTAATTCAGATATTCAGCTAAAGTGTTGCTTTCTTTTATTCATTTGCAGAATCAGTGTCCCCGCAGCTACTGAAGTCGGAGGGCGTATACAAATTAGACATCATGGCTCAACAACTAAAATTTGTTGCTTGTTTGAAGGTATGCTTTGTTTTGAAGAGACCATGAAGCCTTGTGTTTATGGGGAGATTAAGTAAAAAATTGTCGATGGCCTAGTCCCCATAAATCGCAAATCAAAGTTAAGTCAAGTTTTTAAAATTAAACTAACAATTTAGAATTAAAGTTCCAAAATAAAATTTCAAGTTTTAAACTAGTCTTCTAGAAGAATTCTACCGGTGCACCGTGCACGGCAGGACAACATTCAGACGAGCCATCTCCACTCTCGACCGGCGTAGTGACTGTTGGCTTTGTAGCGGCGGACGCTACGACGGGCTAGGTGCTTGTAACGTCTCCGCACTCATGGTTGACTTTCATACATGTAGAAATGACTTGGTCGACTATTTTGGTTTAAAACAGCTCTGTAGGGCCTCAATCCCGAAGGGAGTGAAGATAACTTTCCTAACTAAATTAAATTAGGCTATCCAGTATTTCTACCTGGTCTTTAAGGCTGTTACCACCGGTGGGTAAGTTTAAAAGCTAAGGGGGTTTAGAATAAAATGGGCTACATGTTATTTAAACGCAAGCAATTAATCTGCACTAGAAACCGTACTTGTAGTTTTAAAAACTCTTGGTTTTAATAAAAATCACAACAAATGAAAAAGGCACTTTACATTTTGGTCACTAGTTACAACGAAAGCTTTGAATTAAAGCAAGAAGGTTTTTCGTGAAAGCAAACGAATTTACATTTAGAAAATTCAAGAACAAAAAAAGCAACAACAGGCTTTTTACATTAAAACACTTTTCGAATGGAAAAAGTAGGTTGAATTCCAGAAGAATCCGTTAATTTATAACCGCATCCGCTAAATTATACAATTAACCCAGACAGAAAAATCTCTCGCAAAAGATTCCCGAATCCTCAAGGGCCACTGTCTGCCATTTAAATTAAAACGTGATTTAAGATAAACAAAGGAACGTTGGTTTTTAGGAAGCGAATCACTCTGACATTACAGCAAGTCAAGACCGAAAATGCCTTTTGGCTTACTCCACTGTACAATTCTAAAACAAGAGGTAAGTTAAAATTAAACTATAAAATATAGAATGGGGGTCCTAAAAGTAAACTTTGTATTTAAACTAGTACGACATACTGACCACTTCCTTTGCCCGGCATGGCAACCTTCAGAACGTGGCATCTCCACTCCTGACCGGCCGTGACCACCAGAGCCGTATTTACCAATAGGCAGACTAGGCACGTGCCTAGGGCCCGAGTAATCCAAGGGGCCCATTCAAGATGAAAATAAATTTTTTGTTCAAGTATATTTTTTGTTTGTTTTACTACCAGTTCCTTTTTACTTGTAAAACACATCTGGGTTTAATAAACATCAATCAATTAAGGTTTTTGACGTTGTCTTACCAACGTTTAAACACTGTTTAAGTTTAGACTGGGCTACGGTGTGCATTCTGCATCATTTCTGTGGCTAGTAGCCTGGTTGCTAGGGCCCCAGTCAACGTTCACAACCACTGCAGCAAGTAGGCTGTTTTGCGTCTCCTCAAAAGTGCAAACTTTCACAGAGGGCCAATGCTCACTTATCACATTCACTAAATCTTGGCATGCAAGCACGAGAGTAGCCTGCAATTTGAATTTGCAACTGTCTTTGCAGGCCATGCTATCGCTTGATGCTATAATTGCAGCGCGTTTTTTTTTCCATATTTCCACATTTGCACATGCTTTCTTAAGCAAAGTGCCGCCATTGAAACCACGGATCGGGTGGAACGATACTATATAGAAACTCATGGAATAGGGTACTCCTAACTAAATCTCCTATTTTCTATTGAAGAAGTGCCCTCCAGAACACAAAAACGATTGTATGCAGTTACTTTAAACGAGCCGTATGCATGCTTAATCGTCATAAAGCTTAATTCAGGTTTAGAAATTGAGAAAAGCGTTTGGGTTTAACCCGGCGTTTCGCTTGTGCAAAACCTAAGCTTTAATGCGGCACATCAACGGCAGGTATGAATGCCGTCATGTACGAAGGAGAAATTATTTCTTATTCCATGGTCTGTCTCGTTAACAAATATATATATATCATCTCAGTATCGACTAAGGTGCTTAGTGTAATTGCCCCATACTTCAAAGCTAAATCTTGTTTGTAGCTATTTATCATTAAAGTGGCACTACCATTGATTGAAAGTTTGCAGAATCTGGCAAGAAGTAGCGTTATATTGTACAATCTTGCACTTGCTTGCATCAAGCGAAGGAATGCACAACGCCATTTCTTTTAACGAAATGCACAAGCTACTAGCCTCCTTAATTATTAAGTGAAAATTTGGTACGTCCTCGTGCACCTGGGAGCGAGCTGTAAATGTTAACCCTTTGACTTGCAGCATTATTTTCTCTAGTGGTAGTCATGCAGGCATAGTGATGAATTTGCTGCAGCAAAAGAATTCAAACTTGAAACCAGTTGGAATGATTGAGTGAGGCTGATATTTGATGTCTATAGATAGCTTATAGCATTGGTTCAGGGATGGTAAGGTGGCTCGAATATAAGGTGAATTGTTCGATCACAATAGAAACGCTCAAATTCAAAAACAAAAATACTCTCAGTACGGTATTTTGCGAATTTTCGATAGGCCTAATAGTCCGAGTGGTGTTAATTTCGGTCTCTCCTATCTTCTTCAGGCTTCCTTTCTTGTGCTTGCTTCTGTTTTACCTTGTCATGAGTGCCAGTGCGTGGAAACCGTTGCCCACTGTACTTCTCGCGTGTCGTCTGCTCAACGCTCGCACGATCCCATTTGCGTGAGAGGTGTGCCCCCAGCTTTTTACTGATTAGGAATTTGATGTTTGGGTTTGACGGCCCTTGAAGATTCATGAGTGGTTGTCCGCTCGCCTCACAGTGTTGAATCGCCAGCGATTCAAGTCCTCTTAGATGTAAATCCCTCTTACTATTAGACACCAGCAGAGTAGTTGTTTGGTCCCAATCGATTTTGTGCTTAGTACAAGCACAAGGTGAATTGTGGTTATGGGCTTAAAAATTCAAGAAAAATAAATGGACACGATTATAAGACGGATAACTTTCACCCAAGATTCTGACAGTGCCTCTGTTGCCAAGTATTTTGGTACACAGCACAGCTAATGCTGATTCAAAATCATATTTTTATTGATATATGTTTTTTTTCCAACTGTGTATTCCATAACATATTTTTGCTGTCCATTATTGGTTTATTTTACTTTTTGCTAATTAATTCAAAAACTATTTGAGCTACTGACTTTTTAGTAACACCAATGGATAGCTCTCGAAAAAAATGGTTCGAATGGTATATTCAAACTTCAAAATCGACCAAAATTTGGGCGAAGTATGGATTTGGACGCAAATATAACGTAAAAAAATAAGCGCGCTTGCAAGTCAAACGGTTAACGATATCACAGTTGCTAGATGGCGTCAGGGGGTTTTCGTACGGCAATCAATCAGCGATAGTCCCGTTTTATTTGAGTATGTGCTACATTTCTGCTTTTCATATTTATATTTATGATTTTTATTTAATTTTTTTAATATTTTTGTAGACATATTTTGCTATTTTTTTTATTGTTGAATATATGCTATTGTATTATTATGGAAATGGAAATCAGATGGGGCTTTGGGGCCCAAAAGCACTTCTGTGCCTAGGGCCCACACAAAAGCTAAATACGGCTCTGGTGACCACCACTTGTTTTAGATTTGTGAGCTGTGCTATGGATGTGGGGCGACTGGGGCTTTTTATGCTAGAGCGTCGGATTTTGGGTGCAAAAGCGCGGACGGGTAGGAGAGCTACGGGGTCTGATTGGCTGAGGGCCTTGAGAACAATGGAAAGTGGGAGGAGAAGTCGGGTGAACCAAGGCGTTTGCTTGGGAGCCGTTTGAAGGAACAAGGACTATGTACACATGTGCCAATAACGAGTTTTGAACTGTTTGACAATGGAAAATTGGCTATTATGATACTTTGGGAGTTTTGGTGTACAGAATATTTAACTACAGTGTTATGCACTGCAACTATTGAAGGAAGGGGGACAAAGTGTAATGCACAGTTTGACTTTGGCAATTTAATTGAAGGAACAGATCGTTTGTTTTGCATTCAGATTGTTGGTAGTCACGGTCGAGTCTACACTTTACTATTTACAACAAATACAATTCACGTTCGTTTAAATCGTTGCTGAAGGAAGGCTAAGCAGAGGTAGTGATCCGGGGACAAAAGATTAAACTCAAAAGGTTAAACAAACTAGCTCAGTAAAAAGGCTATATGAAAATTATAAGTTGAGTTTAGTCTCGGCAGAGAATAGCGATAGAGAAAAGTCGGGTATTTTTCATGGCATTTGTGATCATTCAAACAAAATAAAAAATATCGTGATAAGTCTGCATCCAACACATATGTGAGGTTAAGTAACTTAAAGAAAGCCCCTCCCAAAATACAACCAAGCTAGTGTATGTAGGCTTTATGCCTGCAATGAAATAAATGAAGTAATTACATTTGTACAAGGTTTTGAAGCTACGGCGGCCGGAAGTGTGAGCGCTACGGCCCAGTTTGGTGACTTTTTGTTAGCGATGCTGTAGACAAACCAGAAGGAAATTTAATGTTCTGTTTTCACAGGAATAAAGTTCAAATGAGTGGCTATTAAGAGTTTCTAGGTTTGGCCGATTCTGATGGTAACTTCTTGTCGCATTTTCCAACCAAAGATGAGGGTTTTGGGTCGGGGGAACCTAAAGTGTGGAGCTTCAGAAAACTGAGTTTTTTCCCCGAGGTGTTTGATGTTTGGAGTCCAGGTATCCTCTCCAATCATGCCGCAGCACAGAAATCTATTACACGTCCCCAACCAGGGGAATTTATTTGGGATCCGTGTAGAATGCCAAATAAATGCTAAAACAGAAAGGTTAGTGCACACAAGATATGCCAAAAACGGAGACTGCCAAGCTATGTAAAAACAATAATAACAGCAATAAATCCTTATTACATAACTGCTAAGTGAGAAATACATCTCCTTGGTTGAAAAATACATCTCCCTTTGGGATACTTGTTCCTATCCCTGGATCCGGTTTTACATGAAATAAAATTACCTTGTTTACAAAAATATTAACTTTGCCTTTTTGCATTTTTGGGGGACTGACGTTTTTGTGGCTTAGAAAAATCTTAGTAAATTTTAAAAGTTACAATTTAAAAGAACACTATTTTTGCAACCATTAACTAAATCCTGTCCACGCTGCTTCGTGCAGGACACGCATTCAGAAAAATGGGGCAAAAGACATTTTTTAAAAAATTTCAAAAACACAAGGTTTGACTAAATGTACAAGGTCAATTTTTACGAATTAACAGATAAATGAGGCCATCTATTGCTCTGGTAATATGCCCCATATCTGGTCTACCTCTGCTCAAGTCTAGCCTTTTTCTTTATCCCGGAAGGCTGCGATCAAAACCGCCAGACGCGTAACAATAAACCTAGACTGCGTTAATTGTTAGAAAATTGCACACAATTTGGGGACGCATAAAATGACCAACTCGATTCAATGTTAAAACATACCACTAGAATGGTTTAAGGTTACCAAACAACTTGTTTACATGTTCAATGGACTCTGAAGGGTTTGAGGTATGACCCATAACTTAAACATAACAATACAACACTGGGAGGTTTATGGATAAAAACGCAACAACCTTCTAAACAGGGCTATCCTTTATCTCCCAGGGGTAGACAGACGGTTTTTTATAAAGAAAACCATTTCGTATAAAACTTAAAGAGGGGCCAACCGGGACAAGTTGCAACCCCCATAGAATATTCTTAATGAATATTTAATTAGTGTCGTTCAATGTTTACAAACATTCACGCACAGGATGGTGACGGTGATGATTATAAAAAGAGAAAACATTAGCACTTAAAATTTAGGTGTGAAGTCCAAAACGGGAAATAACTGAAGGTTCCTTTTTCTGTGGTTGTCCCTACAACGTACCACTTAACAAAATTAAATATGCAGTTAAAAATGTCAGTCAGTTTGTACTGAAATGAAACGTTTTTAACACTTTAAGTTGAACAAAATGCTGACTAAAGGCAGCAGTATACACTAGATACTTTCCAGGTTTGTGCAGCAGTCTCTGAAATTTTAAAAATAAAATTTCAACAAACTCTAATGTAGAGAAAAAACAACATTAGGTTACTGGGAACGCCTATTTCAGTGCTAGAGCCATAATAATGCACGTATTTCTACCCTAGACTGACATAGAATTTAAACTAAAACATTGGTCCTATTTTTAAAATGGAAAAAAAAACTATGCAAGTTTTTAGTTCAGTAGGTTCCCCTGATTCCAGGCTGGGGTGTGTCAGTGTGCGTGTTTGTGTTGCCCTGGTTTCTTCTTGGGTTGACGTTTTCTCGGACTCCTGCTGCTTTTTGTGTGTGTGAACTGTTATGTGAATGCACCGTGCTTTTGGTGGCCACTTGTGGGGCCCTGTGTTTTCCCCCTGCTCCACCGGGTGAGTGAACTTGTGATTCGTTCTGCGGTTTCCTGTTCTCCTGCTCTGGGAGCCGCCATGTTGGTTTCTTCGTTGCTGGTGCGAGTTCGAGTCCCACTCTAGCCGTTTTTTTTTTTTTTTTTTTTTTTGCATTAAGTATAGCTATTACATTTTTTTTCCCGTTTCCTCGGATTATTGCTGGTTTGTGGCTTGTTCGAGCTCTTTTGGCAGGAGTAAAATGGAAAAATTTTTGTATGTGGGTATAAACAACAATGTTTCCAGACGTTAGTGCTCTGTCACCCGTAATCTGGACTGCGACCGGCGACGTACTATTTTTTATGACACCATTCAGTCCCCGCACGCTAACATTGGGATTGATCAGAGCACACCTATAGGGCACCCCACTGCCCCGGAATTGACCCGGGACAGCCACATTAACCATGATGATGTGCATATTCTGCCGACCATCCATGATCTGTCTTCCAAGCTACTGAGCAAGCTCGAGGATTTCAGCTTGGAGAAAGACATAGATCTGGGAGACATAAATGCAAGAGTGGCTTCAATTCCACCGCAGGTCACCACTGCCTTGGAGGAAAGATTTGGGGTTTTTAAGGACATGTTTGAGCAGTGGACCACAAAGTTTTTCCTGAAGCAGCAAGAAATTCTTGATAACCACCTCACACAGGTGGTTGGTAAAGTCGCAGAAGTTAGCGAAGCTTCGTGCAGAAAAATGGAGGAAATGTCGGCTGCCTTCGTTGATAAAAACCAGAATGAAGTGTCTAAGGTTAAAATTTCACTTGGCGAGGCATCTACACTCCAGGTAAATTTGAAATCCACTGATGATGGTGGACTTGAATTATTATCGGCCCACCTTGCAAAACAAGATGCCCCAGCTGCCACAAAGGTCCCCTCCCCCTCTCATATGAGTGCTCTCCATCAGAATGTTACGGTCCGAAGAGGTAAAAAACGCAAAGTTAGAAAAAGTGTGGCTTCGAATATCCCATTTAGCCCACGCGTAAATGCGGGTAGTGTACAAAACTGTGAAAATCTGGGAAACCTCTTGTCTCATGTTAACGAGCTTTGTTTGGCACAAAATAGTAAACGGAACACGATAGACCAGAGTGATGGCTGTACTTCCTCAGAATCCTCTACAAAGTGTGATCTTCGGGACGAGATCGAACTCTTGTCACAAGGCTGGAAGGCTCACTCATTAATCTTGGGAGACTCCCACGTTAGGAACTTGCGGAGTAGCAATAATCCAAGGTCCAAAACCTGGACATTTCCGGGCCTTAGAGCAAAGGATCTAAGCTCTAAACTACCTCTTTTGTTGGAAGCAGGGTATGAGCGTGGAACTTTCATCGAGTGTGCCGGATCTAATGACATTGCCGATGAATCTCCGAATCGTGTGGTGTTGTTCATTCATGAATTTGTTGCTTCTGTGCGTGCACGCTTTCCACTTGCCAGTGTTACCATTATCGGTTTGTTACCTCGAATTGGACCAGCAAATCGACTTATTGATCAGAAGATAGTGCATACCAACTTTCTCCTGCAGAAAATGTGCGTCGATAATCAGTTCTCTTTTGTTTCGATAGACAATGCCATTTGGGATTATCGTACACTCATGGCACGTGATGGCACACACCTTGCTGCCAGGGGTAAGCACATATTGCAGTTGGAACTTATTAAAATCCATGTTCCTCTGGGAAACCACCCTGCATAATTGGGGATAACCCCCATTTACGGCCATGTCGCATGCGCTGCAAATCTTCACCTGGCTTGTGTTCTACTAAACGCCCGGAGTGTCATTCGAAACATCGGCTGTTTCCGGGAACTAATTGGACGGAACGTTTTGGACATAATTTTTGTTGTTGAGTCATGGCTCACTTGCGACTTCACTGATGCTATGCTTGTTGATAACCGTTTATACACTGTGATACGTCGGGATAGGGGTAGTAAGGGCGGGGACCTTCTTGTGGTCCACCGTGTTGGGATTCCTTTGGTTGTTACTGAGTCCTCGGCTTCCGCTGAATGTATTGCCCTCGACTTACCCTCACACAAAATTACGTTCATCCTTGCTTATCTTCCGAATAGTTACTTAAATAGCGAAATCCTTAACATTACCGAATTTATTGTTAACTCCATCAATCCTGGCCATTCAAATTTGGTCCTAGGTGATTTCAACTTAAGCACTGTTGATTGGGTCCACAACTGTGCTGGAGACAGCCACCATGAGTATTTTCTTGAGCTGATCGTGCCGCTTGGCCTCAGCCAGTTGGTTGATAAGCCTACTAGAGGTATGAACATCCTGGACCTTATCTTTACTCATGACGACCGTTTAGTATTCGATCTCACTGTTGGTGCACACTTCGGCAATAGCGATCATTGCATGATCTTTTTTTCTGTAAATCTCACGACCATTGGGGGTGGTCTGGACCCGTATTTATTGGCCGGGCCTGGGCAGGGAAAGATCAACATCGAAAAGCTTCGGAAGTCACTTTCACAAGTGGAATTTTTGACAAGCTAAAAGCTAGGACAAGCTAGGACAAGCTAATTTTTGATGTCCTTTGATATTAACCAGGCATGGAATGGTTTTCACGCTATCCTGTTGGGTCATATTGCTCTGAGTCGTAACCAGCCTAGTTCGTGGAAGGCTCCCAAGACAGTTCATTTCCCGTGGCACATTTTGCGACTTCGCCGTCTGAAACTCAGGCGATGGCGTAAATATAAGTCGGATCGGGACCAAGAATCTCTTATGGCCTACAACACTGTACGCAGGCAATACTCTGATTTGGTGGAAGCTTGGTACAGGGATAGGGAGGTTGCTGCAATTCGTGAGGGAACTCCTGCCTCACTATTTAAATTATATCGGAAATTGAACTCGTCATCCAGGTCGCTACCACCTCTTCGTGTCGGCGACTCCTATATTACTGCAAAGCATGATAAATCAGCGAAGTTTTGCGAACTATTTGCTGCTAACTCAATCGTTGATGATGGAAACCCCCTGGTCCCGATTTCCCAACTATCTGACCCTTATGCATCTATTTCGCAGATCGATTTCCCAACCTCTGTGGTATTTCACACTTTAATGAAACTTAAACCAAGTAAATCTTGTGGACCTGATGGTCTCTCTGCCTTCCTGCTTCGGGAACTTGCTAGTGTCATTTGCTACCCACTTTCTAAATTGTTTACTTGTTCTTTTAACTTGGGGGTGCTCCCTGTCTCATGGAAAACTGCACATGTTGTTCCTATCTTCAAGAAGGGCTCCTACTCTGATCCACTTAATTATAGACCGATTGCTCTGACTTGTGTGGCGTGTAAAGTTATGGAGGCTATGATCCGAGATTGTCTTCTCCGTTTTTTTGGCGAACACTCAGTTATTTCACATGATCAGTTTGGTTTCCTTCCTTCACGCTCATCCACCCATCAGCTTCTGTGTGCTCTCGACCGATGGACCAGTGCGCTCGATATTGGAATTCCATCAGATAATATTTATTTCGACTTCAAGAAGGCTTTTGAATCGGTGGTGCACCGAAAGCTTCTTTTGAAGCTTGATGGCTGTGGTGTCACTGGAAAGCTTAAAGTTTGGTTAACGGCCTTTCTGTTGGGACGAACCCAGAGGGTAATTGTGGAAGACGCCCTCTCTGATTGGGCACCAGTCTTAAGCGGGGTCCCACAGGGGTCCGTCCTGGGTCCGCTTCTCTTCCTAATCTACCTAAATGATTTGAAATTTCCTGATAATGATGCCTTTGGGTTTAAATTCGCTGACGATCTTAAGATTGGTTCTGAAAATTTTACCGAGTTGTGTACTCCCGGACTGCTTTCTCTTATCCATGAAGTGATTGAATGGTCTTCAGTCTGGCAGCTGCCCCTTTCTACCCAGAAGTGCTTTACTTTCCATGTGGGAAATCGGAACAAATGCAGTAAGTAACCCTTGGGAAACATGGTTCTCCCCTCCCTTCATGAGGTGCGTGATCTTGGAATTCATTTTACCTCCAACCTGAAATCCAGCCTCCATTGTGGGGAGGTTTGCGCCTCTGCCTATCGTCGCTGTGCTATAGTTAAGAGATGTTTTTCCTCAGGGAATGTTTCGACACTCGTTTGGGCTTTCAAGGTTTACGTTCGGCCCATTCTTGAGTACGCCACCCCAGTCTGGTAGCCATACTTGGTTCGTGACATAGATCTACTTGAGGGGGTCCAAAGACGGTTCACGAAGGGCCTGCATGGCCTCCGTGATGTCAGCTATGAGAATCGACTTGCCAGGCTCGGCCTAGAGCTTCTTGAGCTTCGTCGTATTAAATTTGACCTGATTTTAACTTATAAAATTCTCCACGGCCATATCTCGGTTGACCTCCCCTTTTTTGACCTCTCACATAATGCGGTCACTACTAGGGGCCATGCATGGAAACTAAATTTCCAGCCTTCTCACTTAGACTGTCGACGACATTTTTTTTCGGTTCGTGTTGTGCCAATTTGGAACGCCCTTAGTAGTGAAACGGTGACCGCATCTTCAGTCGCTGGTTTCCAAGAGGGGCTTTGTCGCGAACGACTCGACAGATTTCTAAAGCGACCACTCCCGCCTGCCACCCCACTACCGGTCTGATGTTTGTCCTACGTTAATAAGGAGCAGTGTAAGCGGTTCATAGCCCTTCTGTCTTCCTCCCACTAGTTGTGGCAAACCATGTTATTATATTATTATATTATAATCTAAGATTTTACATACTCTTAAAGTGACAAAACTACATTTTTACTGTTGGTTAGGTTAGAATGTAACCTTCGTTGTAACGAAAAACTATTATTCTGTTTAAAGAGCCATAATCGTGGTGATCAATCACAAAAATTCCCTCCCTTCACACGACAACAGTTTAACACTAAACATCGGGTCCTAATTCAAAAAGGGGGATCAGAAAACTTTATTTATGTTTCAAACAATTAGTGCTCTGAAGTTAAGTTGAATTAATCTCAGGAGGACTGACTTTACTGCATTCATAAAAGAATTTAAAACACCCAAGGGAAGCACGTTTAGTGCCATCCTATTAGTTGGACAGATTTACTACGAGTCACTTGCCGTTTCACGCCAGCGCCACCATGCTCATTCATGGTCGGCTCGGAATGTCTACTCTTCCTAAAGAGGGTGATCATCGTATCAGGTTACACTTAACGCTTGATTGCTCATTGAGTCACGCTCGACCGCTTCTGCTAAACGGTTTCCCTCCTACTGCTGGGACGGGCTGGGGGTGTAGTGACTTTAGCATTAGGGGCAGACTCACTTAATTAGCAGGCTGTTTATAGCTGGCACGAGGGTCTTGTTTAGTAAATCAAAATCGGGAACGCCCAGCACGACGTCAAAGATTGTTGCACTGGAAACACAAGCTACGGTTTTTAGCTTAGCACCGTTAGCTAAAGTTACACATAAATTAACCTGATGCAATTTGACTATTTGGTCTCTTAAAACAGTTTGACAACGAATGAAAACTGAACTTCCGGAATCGCATAAAATTTTTATTTTACGTTTTCCTACACTAGCTGCACGAGTGCTAGATTTAAGAACTTCACTAGCATTTTCTCCCACGCGAGAACATGCGTTCGCATGCTCCGGGACCGTTTTATTACGTTCGGGGCATTTACTATGGAAATGTTAGGGGGAATTGCAAATGTAGCAACGCTTAACGCTATCTACTTTAGGGTTAGTACTTAGACTAGCGCTTTTGCTATTGCAATTGTCCTGACTACGGTTGTCTAATTCTACATCGACAGATCCGGATGGCTTAGCTGTCGTGTTGTGGTTACGATTGTTACCACGTTGGTTGCGTGAACTTGACGGCGCAACACTAGGTTATGTCTTGATGCTATGTGCAGCCGCATCGTTAGCAATCTGTTTAGGAAAACATCATTCGTTACCTACATAATTCCAGTAATTATGACTCTAATAGCAATCTGTTTGTTGCGAGTGGTGAAGTCGTCACACAACTTTGCAACTTCGGCCAAAGTACCTGTACGGATTTGGTCGGGCAACCATTTGCGCAGGGCAAATGGACAAGATTTAGTGAATTGCCTTAAGAGCATTAAATTCACGAGATTAGCGTACTCGCCATTTACCTTAGCCAACGATAACCATCTAGTGCATAGGGCTTCTAATACAAAAGCGAAATCATGATACAATTGTTCGGATCCTTTCTCTAAAGACCTAAACTGCGTTTGAACGGACTCTTTCGTTTGCACAAACCTGTCAAGAAGTTTACTTTTGACAATTTCATAATCCTGCATTTCAACATCTGTGAGTTGATCGCATACTTTAATTAAGATTTCTCCTATGAGGGGCAAGAGTGCTGTACTCCATTGGTCCTTGGGGATCTTTTGACTAGTTAAAGTTCTTTTAAAAATTTTTAAAAAACTGTTGATTTCCGTATTTGGGGTCCACTTATTTACTAGGCGTACCACATCGGCAATTTTTCCCTGTTTAGGTACTGGATTCGGGCGAGCTGGGGGAGCGCCCGGAGCTCCAGCGGGAGCTGGGTTTACATTTAAACTTGCAGAGTTTAGCTTAGCTAGTTCAAGCTGCAACCTGAGTCTTTCTAACTCTTGGGTATTGGTTCGTTCCAAAATGGTTGCTTCTTTTTCTTTAAGAACGGCCTCACGATCTTTAATGATCGCTTCCTGGTCTCGAACTGCTAGTTCATGGGCTCGACATCGGTCGGCCTCTGCCAGGCCTAAATTACGCCTTTTTTCGCTGTCAGCGATTTCAAGGGCTTTTAATCATAACTCTTCAGTTTTTAATGAAAGTTCTCGATCTCTAGCGGCTAATTCTTGCTTTTGCAAATTTAAGGCTTCACGTTTCTCTATAGTCGAAGCTAGTTCGTCACGTAAGTCCTGTACGTCTAAACGGTCGCTGTCAACCGCGGTTTGTAACACTACGATCGTTTCTTGGCTAGTTTCCGTTATGGTTAGGCCTAGCTTAGTGCAGGCTTTTTTCAAATCCTTATAATGGATGTCTTTAATTACGTCGTCCAAATTTAAGTCCGACATTTTGGCGTTTTAACGTTCACGGATTTTCAAAATAGAGCTTGTTTAAATGAAAAATAAATTAATTGCAGCCGCAAGTTAATTTCACGTTAATATTTGGAACAGAGCACATTATTTAAAATATTTCTGTCACCAAATCCAGTAAGCTTTACATACAAGACACTTTTAAGACCACTAGCATTTTGGTATGTGAATAATTAATAAACCTACGGAATTTTAACTACAACACTCTGGCTTGGCGGCCCTAGCATATCCTATGCACACTTACCCCATACACAATGGTGTAATGTCCGTCAAGTCCACCTCTAAATCCCCACCGGCGAGTGTAGATGGCGTGAAACACACTGAAGTAAACGTCCAGGCTTGAGTGGTCTACCTCGGTTGACTTCTGGGCTTGAATTGGCAACTCAAGGCACGCTGGTTTCTGCTACGGAGCTCTTGATACCTACGGGCAGATCCTCCTCACAGACGGCGGGCTGATGGGGGCATCAACACGGCATGGCAAACGGCACTCTCAGTGAAGTGAGTTTCTTGCTTCTCGGCTCCAGGTTTTTGGCTGCTGAGGCTGAGTTTTGTACTGATAGTTTCGGCAGTACGGGCGTGTTTTTCCGCAACTGTTTTTACGGAGTTGCGGACTTCTACTTCTGTACCTTTTTTAGCGTTGGTACGGACATCTGCTTCGTGATTCTGGTAACTTAATCACTGACATCTGGGTTGAAGTGGTTTTCTTCTTCACAAATGGGTCCAGTAGCATGGCAGGGGGAAAACGCTTGACGGGAACAGCACCTGTTCATCCCACCGCTGCCACCATTTGTAGCGGCTGACGCTACTGCGGGCTAGGTGCTTGTAACGTCTCCGCACTCATGGTTGACTTTCTTACATGTAGAAATGACTTGGTCGACTATTTTGGTTTAAAACAGCTCTGTAGGGCCTAAATCCCGGAGGGAGTGAAGATAACTTTCCTAACTAAATTAAATTAGGCTATCCAGTATTTCTACCTGGTCTTTAAGGCTGCCACCACTGGTGGGTAAGTTTAAAAGCTAAGGGGGTTTAGAATAAAATGGGCTATATGTTATTCAAACGCAAGCACTTAATCTGCACTAGAAACCGTACTTGTAGTTTTAAAAACTCTTGGTTTTAATAAAAATCACAACAAATGAAAAAGGCACTTTACATTTTGGTCACTAGTTACAACGAAAGCTTTGAATTAAAGTAAGAAGGCTTTCCGTGAAAGCAAACGAATTTACATTTAGAAAATTCAAGAACAAAAAAAGCAACAATGGGCTTTTTACATTAAAACACTTTTCAAATGGAAAAAGTAGGTTGAATTCCAGAAGAATCCGTTAATTTATAACTGCATCCGCTAAATTATACAATTAACCCAGACAGGAAAATCTCTCGCAAAAGATTCCCGAATCCTCAAGGGCCAATGTCTGCCGTTTATATTAAAACGTGGTTTAAGATAAACAAAGGAACGTTGGTTTTTAGGAAGCGAACCACTCTGACATTACAGCAAGTAAAGACCGAAAATGCTGTTTGGCTTACTCCACTGTAAAATTCAAAAACAAGAGGTAAGTTAAAATTAAACTATAAAATTTAGAATGGGGGTCCTAAAAGTAAACTTTCTATTTAAACTAGTACGACATACTGCCCACTTCCTTTGCCCGGCATGGCAACCTTCAGAACGCGGCATCTCCACTCCTGACCGGCCGGAAGGAAGGAGGACGAAGTGTAATGCACAGTTTGACTTTGGCAATTTAATTGAAGGAACAGATCATTTGTTTTGCATTCGGATTGTTGGTAGTCACGGTCGAGTCTACACTTTACTATTTACAACAAATACAATTCACGTTCGTTTAAATCGTTGCTGAAGGAAGGCTAAGCAGAGGTAGTGATCCGGGGGCAAAAGATTAAACACAAAAGGTTAAACAAACTAGCTCAGTAAAAAGGCTACATGAAAATTATAAGATGAGTTTTGTCTCGGCAGAGAATGGCGATAGAGAAAAGTCGAACATTTTTCATGGCATTTGTGATCATTCAAACAAAATAAAAAATATCGTGATAAGTCTGTATCCAACATATATGTGAGGTTAAGTACCTTAAAGAAAGCCCCTCCCAAAACGTAACCAAGCTAGTGTATGTAGGCTTTATGCCTGCAATGAAATAAAAAGAAGTAATTACATTTGTACAAGGTTTTGAAGTTACGGCGGCCGGAAGTGTGAGCGCTACGGCCCAGTTTGGCGACTTTTTGTTAGCGATGCTGTAGACAAATCAGAAGGAAATTTAATGTTCTGTTTTCACAGGAATAAAGTTCAAATGAGTGGCTATTAAGAGCTTCTAGGTTTGGCCGATTCTGATGGTAACTTCTTGTCGAATTTTCCAGCCAAAGATGGGGATTTTTGGCACGGGAGGGGGGAGGGGGGCGGGCGAAGTGAGGAGCTTCAGAAAACTAAGTTTTTCCCCGAGGTTTTTGATGTTAGGAGTCCGGGTATCCTCTCCAATAATGCTGCAGCACAGAAATCTATTACAGCTTTGAGATATGTGAGCTATGCTAGTGAATGATGGCTGCAACTTGGTCGTATAGGAGCAAAGACCATTTTCAGCCACCCTCTTCGGACAAGCGCGAACCCGTAGGAGAGCTAGGCCTGTTAATTGGCTGAGGGCCCCAAGAACAATAGGCAGTGGGAGGAGCGGCTTTTGGAGCAAAGCAATCGCCGATTCATCGAGTTGGAAAAGCTAGCTCCATTGAGTTACTGTAGCTAACGGTTTTTCTGCTTGCATTTGAATTGGTTTTAAAAGATTGTAGAGTGGCTCTTGATATATACAAAGGCAGTTTAATAGAAGGATGAGCTATTACTAGTTTTGGTCAGTCACAGGTCGGAGTTTGGTAGGAGATTTATGCAATAAAATACTTTAATAAAAATTGTCTGGTAAAATTACGGTAAATAAAATGTTGGGCCGAGGTAGAGTTCACGGGACAAATTTTAAGTTAATGCTTAAGTGCATAAAAATAAAAGATTAATAGTCCAGCTAGTGAATGCTATAAGGCATTTAAGGTTTTAGGATCATTATTTGCAGCAGCAGATAATAATTGGTGGTCTAAGTTTTCGTGAACAACTGAAATCGTCACAACAGTTGCGAATAAAAATATCAAGCAAAATGATTTTCAAAACACATGTATAGGTAAAAGGTTATGTGCTTTAGCAGCACCTTTTTACCCCTACAACACAGCTAAGCTATGGTGGCTTTATGCCGAATAAAATATAATTAATTACAGTATGTACACTCAAAAATGGTCTACTGGAAATTGCGTTTTGAGTTACTGTGATTTTTGCGTAATACTTTTCCGACTGGAAAAATTACTGGAACTAATTTTAATATTCTGTTTCGCAGAGTGGTAGATAAAAACAAGATCTTGAGTTTTGTGAAAGTTCTGGTCGATTTGGTCCATTATTGTGGAAGTTACAGAAGAAATGGTGTCCGTTTTTAAAGGAATAGGCCTATGTCGGCCAACGCTGTTTTGCAGCACTAGAAAAGTTGGAGTTGAGATCTCCTTTCCAATCGTTGGTTGAAACTTGTGCTAACGCACTGGCTGTGCGACTTCGGACGTTCATATACTGTTGTTAAAAACGACGGCAACAGCCCTGTTTCAATCGTCTCCTCCTCGGTCTTGTCAGTTTGACGTGAAACATATGCCACTTTGACCCATCTACAAGTCGTATTACCTTTCCGTTATCTTTATTCAACTTCTTCTTGGGACAGTTTAGATAACCACTTTTAAAATCGCACTTTCGATCGTGGGATTGGGGTTTGCCACTCGTCACTAAGAGAGAGCAGCGTAAGCATGTTGGTTTTTGCTAAAAGAGGCAACCAGCAAATTTCAACTGGAATTTTAGACGTAAAAATTAATAATCCCCCAAACATTTACATAAATTTTCCACGAAAACTAAAAAGTTTTAAAAACAATCTCAACATGCAGAAACTTTAATTTTTAAATTACTTTTAAAATTAATTACATCTGCTTCCAAAGACCTAGGATATTCCTGCTACTGAATGTCAACGAATGCAGGCGACTTGGGCGACTTGTCAGCGCTCATAAACATGCATGCACGAAGTTACGCGCAGTAAAGAAAACATAAAAACATTGAAAAAAACCATCAGGAAAGAATTTCAACATCAGAAGCAAGCAGATCGCTTCAGATGCAAGGGTGGGGTGATTCCTTCCCTTCGACCTTCCCCAAGCAAAGCACGAGTCCAGGGTTCGGTGCGTTCATCATTTTGCCTTTACTGCGGGTGCTTAAGGGATACATGTAAACTCGGTCATTTTGACCGTTGCTCTGCTCTTGACTGACTGCCTTGCGCCACCAGGTGGGACGCGAAAGCGTTGGGAAAGGGAAGCTGGGTGGGAAATGGCGTGCTGGGCGCAGCTTGCCATTCTCACACGCTCCCCTCTCTCCACAAAAGTTGCGCTTGTCGCCTCAAGGATGACACTAGTTACAAAACTTACGGTACTAAATACTACAAAAATCTTTAAATTGACCGGTACAAGGTTTTTTCCAAAATCGAAAGCGAAATACAAAATTTCTTACAGCTAAAACACTAAAGCTCGCGCGCTTTCCTACCTTTGCGCCTGCTACTTAAGCAACCTAAATGCATGCAATGCGCTCTTCTTCGCTGTGCTTCTTGCTACATCGGCGCTGAAGCACTAGTAACACACACATAGAGGGTTTTGCGTCCCGAAGATACAACTTAGTTTTTGATGGCAAAAGTGTGTCCCGAAGGTACGGCTTAGTGCACAATAGCACTAAGAAGTGGAGTGCACCCCGAAGGCGCGGCTTAGTCCTTCTCACGTGCTGTGGGTGCGCCCCGAAGGTGCGGTTTAGTCCTTCTACTGCGATCACACTACACAATCTTGCTTCCGCAGTGGTCTGCGAGGATGCTGGATGCCTGAGTCGGGAATTCAGGTCGACGAGTCATCCGTTGAAATGCTTCGAGAACTTGAATTATCGTCAAGCCGCCACGTCCGCCGGTGGTGAGATGTCGCCGCATTCGGAGTCGTGACTTTCGGAAAGGTTGGGATGTGCTCGTTACGACATGTCGTGAATTCTTAATTCCTTTGGCTCCCATGTCGTGGTCGTCTTGAAAATTGCCCAAGCATATCTCCTCCTGCGTTAAATTGCGTTCGGTCCACCTGCATTCCAACCGTAGTCATTTCTTTTGCTCCACTCTCTCCACAAATGTCGACATCCCCATCAGCCTTTCTCCCCTCCTCCAGCCGCAATCCTGGTGAAGCAAAAGTATTCCCTTACTGGCTCTTCACGCTGCCCTTCCAGTCCTCCTCCTCGAGTCCTGAGAATGGCAGTTCGTTGAACAGGAGTACGTAATCCTGGAGATGAGCCGGTGATCTCGTCGGTGTCGTCCGCCTCTGGTACAAATTGTGGGGTGGTCTTCACCGTCTGCTGAGCCTGAGCCCGCCGAGTTATCGTTTTGCTTCCAAGTGGGATCATTTTCGTCCTCGGAACTGGATGAGCTGGATGCGTCTCCCTCGTCGTCAGACAGTTCAAGATCCGACTGGTTTTCCGGAAGAGCGGTGGGTCCGTCGTCTCCTCCTTCATCGTTCTCCTGACCGCCTTCTCCGGCGACGGTTTATGGTGGTGGTTCTCTGTTTTTCATTAAGGCTGGGTCCCAGTATGGTTCCATTTCACGTGCATTGATGGTCTTTTCGTCTCTTGTGTCCGTGATCGAGACGATTCTATAGGTGACTGGGCTGCGCTTGGCGAGGACTCGATATGGACCTTTGAACACCGGTTCAAATTTCCTAGCAATCCTTTTGTCTGCGCTCGACAGAACATGATTACGTATCTTGACGAGACCTCCCTGGCTTGAACTCTTGTTGGCGATGACGCTGGTCATATGAAGTCTTGGTCGAACGTGCTGCCTCGGTGAGGTGAGCAGTGACGAGGTCGTAGGCTTTCTCGACTTCCGCTCTCATTGCTTCTGCGTGCTCTTGAGGAGTTCTCGGCGACGTCGTGTCTGGCAGGCAGATTATCTTCAAGGGCGTCAGCGAATCTCTCAGATGCATTAGATAGTAGGGAGTTTCGCCGGTGCTAGCGTGAGGAGATGTATTGATTGCATACTGCAACGTTGGCAGCAGAGGACCCCACGTCGTGTCGTGCTCTTGAAGGAAAGCTCTGATGCATCCTTTCATAGTGCGGTGCGTACGCTCTGTAGCCTTTGACTGCGAGTGGTAAGCCGTCGTGCGGTGGTGCTTTACCCCCGTGACTCCAAGAGGTACGTAAAGACTTTCGAAATGAAGGCTGCTCCATTGTCGGATACTAGGATCCTCGGTGGTCCATGGATGTCCAAGATGACTTCCTTGAACTTTTTCGAAGCTGTCTTCGCTGTGGTGGTGCGGTCTTGGTGGGAATCAGCCAAACATGTTTCATGAAGTAGTCCATGATGGTCATGATCTGCCTGTGATGGCGAGTAGATTCTAGCAGTGGGCCGACGAAATCGATACCCATCATGTGAAATAGATAGCCTAGTTTCACCGGTTGCATGCTCCCAATGTGTTGCTGCTGAGAAGTCTTGGCCAGTTGGCAGACGTGACAGGAACGAACGTAGGCCTTGCAGTTGCTGAACATGTGTTGCCAATGTGCCACTGTTCTTAATCTCTGCATGGTTTTCGTGACGCCAAGATGGCCGGCTTGACGATGGTCGTGGTAATGTTTCACGAAGGTGTGTCGCAGACTCTTCGGTTAGTATATCCTCGACGCCTTGTCCGGATGTCCCCTGTCTGGTGCTAGGGGGTCAACGTAGGGGACATCCGGACTCCGTCTGTGTTGAATGTGTACGAGCGTCGAACCTTGGTGATGTAATTGAAGGTTTCCTCCTTGCCAGCGATTTCGGGTCTTGTCAGGGCTCTTGAGATCCTTCGTGCCATGGGATCCGTCTCTTGGATGGCTTTGACCCGTAGCTTGTCACGAATGTCGACTTCCGGTAGTTCTCGAAGGTACAAGAGTGTGCATCCGGCGTGGGCTTACTGTTGTACGGATTCGACGATTTTCGTTGATAGTTCTTCTTGAGGCTTGACTTTTGCATCTGTTGTCTTTTCTTCTTCTTCGTCGTCGGAGTCGTTGGGTGCAGGGTTGCGAGAGAGCGCATCCGCAGTACGTTTTATTTTCCAGCACGGTGGATAACTGCAAAGTCAAAAGTCTGTAAGCGGATGGCCCATCTCGCTGTCGAGAGGATCCACTATAAAGCAGAGTTGTCAGTGACCAGTAGGAACTTCTCTCCTGCAAGATAGTTCCCAATGTTCAATTGCTTCAATTGCAGCTAAAGCCTCTAGTTCAAACAACG
>JAHWFP010144438.1:60398-82216 GCA_023313725.1 Lithobius niger
TTTCAACCTCCCTGGCTTTCCTGGAAAGATGTCTTTGTTTTGGTCAAGCAGCCAAGCAAGGAACGCAAACTCTCCTTCCGTAAGGTTGTTCAACTTGCGTTGACCATCTTCATTTTGAATGAACCAGGCGGGGTGTTGGACTGGTGTCCCGGGGTTTGCCGCGTGAGCCGAGAGCGGAAACGAATGCCTGACATCTCCGTCGAAATTGCCGATCAGGTTCGCATAGTCGATATGCAGCTTGACTTTCCTGGCGTAGTCATTTCCCAAGATGCAGTTTATCGCCAAGTCATCCATTACCGTGAAATCCAAGTTGATGTGACGTCCGTATGTGACTATGGGAATCGTGATTATCCCCGAGGGTTGACAGCCGGCTTGGCCGTTGGCGAGGCTAGGCGTTGGTCCCGTGTAGGCTCGTATTCTCTTTGCTGCGTCAGGAAAGATTCCCATCAGCCAATCCGTTCGGATGTGGCTGGCAAATGATCCAGATTCTAAGCCCGCGAAGAAACCATGGCCGAAGGCGACGACATGTATTGATGGCATGTTTTCCGGAGGACCCAGGTGAAGGGTTTGCTGTGCTTGTTCCTGTCGTGGCTGACTTCTTGGTCTTTTTGGCATAGTGCAGAACCTGGCAATATGTCCAACTTTGTCACAATTGTAGCAGGTGGCCCGTCTGTGCCAAAATCTCGGACTGTCCGGTCTACTGCTGGCATTCGGACCGGTTGACTGAGCTTGCGGCGCTTTGTTTTCTGAAGAATGGTCTTGGGCGACTGAAGTTTGCAACGAAGATGCAGCTGAGGATGGAGAAAAGGCTGGGGAGCTTGGGCCGAGACTGATTCGTTCGGGCGTTGCAGCGACAGGTTGCGGCTGGTGGCTACTCGCGTCAAATTGCGGAGGCGGAGGTACTGATGCGAATGCGCGCGGCGATGCGGCTTGACGACGTTCAATCGCTGCGGCTGCGATGAGTTTCTGTTGCTGCTGGTTGGTCTGTTGCGAGTTCAGCTACGAAGTGCTTGAAGACGGCATTCGTGTCGTTGTTCCCACTCTTCTGTTGCCTCTGTATTGGTCAGAATGCTTCTCGGGAAACCTTATGTACCACTAACACTTCGAGTTACTCGTCTGTGGACTTTAGTCTCAAGATTGCGATGTTCACCCTTAAACTCTAATGCATCTGTCCTATTATCAAATCAGCTTCTTCTTTGGGTCCTAAACTGAATGATAACTTGTTAATCTGGTGCAACATTCTATGAAGGAATTGCGAAGGAGCTTCCTGATGCTGCTGTTTCATGCTATAAATTCGTGCGAATCTGTCTGCATCAGTTGATTTTTACTGGAATCTCTTCTGCAGTGCAGTCTTTATGCATTCCCAGTCTTGTGGTTTGACTTTCAGAGACCCCCACCAGTGCTTGTATTGTTCCTGCATACAACATGTCATGGTGCTGTGCAAATCATTTGGTGACAAAGAACTTCCAGTTAATTGCATTGTGGTGTCAGCAATCCACTCTGATAAATTGGAATTGTCATTTAATATCTTTGGCTGAAACGACTTGTGAGCAGTGACATTAGCAAGGTTGTGTAGCCACTGTGGTTGTTCATTGGTTTCAGCAACACTTAATTGTACAGGAGACTGTGCTAAAACTTCTTTGCTACGGTTGAAATCTGGCGAGGAACCTTTAAAAATTGCACCCGAGGCTTGACTCACATTTATATCCTTCAAATCCGGCAAAAATTCGACACTTGTGTAGCTAGGTGGTGCTAACGAAGTTTGCTACTTATGGGGTGCTCTAAAAAGTTTGCTACTGTTAGCATTACTATGCCACTCCCATTGATAATAACTAGTTTCATACACTGCATTTCTGCTAATAATTGCTTATTTTTATCTTTCAGTTCATTTATCAGTAGAAGGTCATCATATCTTTGACGTCTAAATTCTTTGAACTCTTCAGTTAAAGCATTCAAATCCCTACCAGCATTGCATGCCTCTGAAATGTCTATCGATTTGTCCGATGCGATCGCTCGACTGGCGCTGCCATCTAGCTGCGTCAAAGTTAACTGTTCATGGATTTGGGGATCGCTGTTTACTGGGTATTCATATCGGCAACGAAATGCGTTTGCGAACTCTTAGCGGGAGTTTCTAAATGTTCGACCACCTCACCATCATTGGTAACATAGTAATTAATCGATTTGGGGGTGCTAGCAACTTTGAAACTTGAATTCATGCCTTGTAGAGACTAAGAACCGATCGCAAATTTCCAAAAAACCAAAATGGCGTCGTTTTTCAATGATGTTGCTTGAAACCTGATCTACGGGGTGGACATACGTTAGCGCACGTAGGCGACGTCGTAGAAATGCTTACGCTACGAGAATTTGACACTACATGGCGTTGTTGCTTAGGGCGGGATTTTGCAATGAAAATTAGCGTTACGAGGCACAAATTTACGGTTTTCATTAAAATTCTGCATGAAAGTCAATTGTCAAGCATGCGGATGTCGACTTTAGAGTTCATCAGGGCTCGAAATGAGCGGTATCGCATCGCAATTTGCACCACAAATTTAAGCTTTAGCGATGCAAAATTAAATAATGTATCGCAGTTTAGCGACGTAACTGTATTAAACGAGACAACACAACAGCATAGTCATGATCGTGTTGGCTGACACGGAGATGCTAATCCCTCCTACTTTATAGGCAGGCCAAGCGTCGCACATGGATTCTGGGAAATCATTGGTCCTACAATCACCTTCGGTATTTAGTTGGTGGCGCTTTCATTTCAAACACGGGTCAGAATAGTCTTAACATGCATCGAATGCCATAATCTTGACCAAGCACTTGTGCATGTAGCAAAGTAAAACTGAAACAAAAATAGCTATTGTTTCGAATAAAGTAAACTTTTTGTATTCTCTTTTACTAAATAAATTATTCTTTAAAAAGTTGCTAATCATTTTTTCGTGACTGCTACGCAAATTTGCATTTTGTATCGCATTTCTGCTATGCAATTTTTCTAAGACAATTCGAGCCCTGGTTCATAGATCATGATTCCACATGACTTAATGGTTTTACGTGGGAAATCCCTAATTTCTAGCTTCCTGAAAACACCGTACAGCACACAGTTCATTCTTGTCCTTACCGCTCCTCTTGAAAGATCGCCGATAATTTCAATACAAATGCAAAAAGTAATTTTGACAACGATTTTCCCCAAATGTTCAACAATTTTGACATTCACTCGTTCTTCTTCCTTCCCCTACCAGCTAAATTGGGACCCGCCAAAAACACTACGACCAACCTTTACACAATGCATTGTCTTTGAGCCGACCGCATGGCTTCGTTACCTGCCGACGGCTGTGTACGTCTTGCCAAAGTTGCTTTCCATCATATTTACCAGCCATCCACTGATCGCGGCGCCAACTCTTTGCAAGGGTCGGGTGATTCCTTCCCTTCGACCTTCTCCAAGCAAAGCACGAGTCCAGGGTTCAGTGCCTTCATCATTTTGCCTTTACTGCGGGTGCTTACGGGAAACATGTAAACTCGGCCATTTTGACCGTTGCTCTTCTCTTGACTGACTGCCTTGCTCTGCCAAGTGGTGCGCGAGCGCGAAAGCGTTGGGAAAGACCAGCTGGGTGGGAAATGGCGAGCTGGGGGCAGCTTGCCACTCTCGCACAGAAATAAAGGAAATGTGCCAAATTAAACGGTTGTGGGTATAGATCTCATAAAATAATGATCAAGAATTGTGTGCAAAAGTTAGCCCCAACGCATTCCATGTAAGCAAAAGACAACTGATTTCACTAAATAACTCCTTTTTTAAGCAAGAAATGTGCCTTCGACCAACTAAGGTTAGTAAAACTTTTCTAGTTGGCTTGAAAATATCCATTACCTTATTTATAGCATTCTCCTTCTCAAAATGCTGTTTAATCTAGAGAAATTACATCGAAGATGTCCTTCCGGTTCGCTACCTACTGCGCAGCCTCCATCATATAAAAGCCGAAGCGGAGTGGTAAGCTCACCTTTTCTTCTCTACGCCACCAAGCTGTTCACTTCTTTCCCAGCTACGTGCCATCCGCTGCATCCTATCCTATCCCTCGGTAACGCCGTCCTCATTCCTCGCGCCAAAGAGACGCCAAGGGATGGCTCCTCATCCTTCACTCCTTGCTCTGCATCCCCTCCGGTTCCACCGGTTGCGGATAACGTTGAAATTCTCGAACTTACTGCGGACCAGGTTTCTTTAGAGCAGCTGCGTCCACTGCCCAATCCTCTACTTTCTGAGCCGTCCGTCCCGGTGCCTTGCGACACTGCAGCTACGTCCCCGATCCCCTGCAGTCAGCCTCTGCCCGCACGGGACTTGCGCTCTCTTGCTGACGAACTCTCTCGTACCAAGGAATGCTATGCTTGCCTAAAGCTTCAGCTTAAATCCCGGAAGGTTGCTGCCAAGTTGGCCTCCTCCGTGGGCCCGCAACTCACTCCTCTGGATTGGTCCTCGCACTCATCCTGTACTTCGGTAACTGGACATTCCACCACTCAGCGGACCAGTCCCAAGTTCATACCCTCATGGATTCTTTACTCCAAACTTGTAAACGAAAAGCACCAGTTTCTGATTATACTTCAGCCTGGCTTGCTTCCCTGGTTTGCTTCCATCCCTAAGCATCACAAGCCTTCTCTCGAAGATGCTGTTCCTTCTACCGACCCGGACGATCCACCTCATCCCATCCCGTCCGCTCAGTTGCCTCCTCAGGTCCCTCCTACGGACAAGGACTTTGATTCTTATTATTCACCGGACCCATCCCTTTCGGATCAACCCGACCCACCATTCCAAGGAGATCCAGATCCTTCCGAGATTCCACTACCAGAATTGCTGAAGACAGTTGAGAGGATCGTTCCGGATTGTTTTCTATACAAACCATTCTCTGCCTCTGACCCAGTATCCAAGAACAGAGGCCTGGCTAATGGTTTCGGCTTTGGACTGCGTGATCAACTTCCGTACCAGCCACCGTTACTAGGACAGTCAACTACGCTCCTCACGACACTACTTAGAACTGGCGGCGGCGTTCTCGGTAATGGGACACTTCTTGAATTGGATAAGGATCCGCTCCTCCTCGTCCGGGTCTCAAAAGCTACTTCTTCCGCCCTATTGGTGAGGGGACAGCCAATCCCAGAAACTTCGACACATACCCTCAGCCAGAATTTCTCACTGCTGATGCGAAGTTGGATTTCGGATCTGCTCTCTATCTTCCTAGACGAGTGGCAGTTCCTGTTGTCGTCCTACGTGACAACGACCGCATCCTCCGCCTGGATCTCCGTGCTGCGTCTCAAGCAGACGTCCCCAGCACAGCAGCTAATGCACTATGTGAAAGGCTCTACACCGATCCTCCTCCTGAGGACACCCGCCAACTAGCATTCCTCATCAATCAAGTTTTTCGGAAGAGCTGCTTTGCTACATACCATGCTATGAACTGGTTTACGCGTGCCGTCTTTAACTCCACGCATCTTCTGCGAGAAACTGCTCTGAACACTGCGTCCAATCTTCATGATTCAACCCGTCACCTCCTCTGGAACCAACCATTTCACGAATCTGAATCCCTGTTCTGCGGATTGATCCCTAAAGTGGATCCTCCCCTAGATATTTTTTGCAAGCCTCGTTATAACAAGAATCGCCAGAATCGACGACAACGATCCGCCCCATCCTCCAAAACGGATCAATGTAAGGACGATTGGAAGGCCATGAAAGCACCTGACTCTGCTCCGCCTCAGCGGTTCACATCGCCCTTTCCATCCCATTCCCAGGGACGCGGATGTGGTCGTTCCCTGGGCCGACGATCCACTCCTGACAGACGCCAACGTTCCTCCTCCCGTCCTTGCAACAGGAGACGTGACAACTATTGACATTCCGTCTCCCCCACAAGAAGTAGGGGGACATCTTCGATTCTATGCCAAAGCTTAGCAAAAGGTAACCTCTGATCCGGTGATCCTTTCCATTATTTTGCATGGTTTCAAGTCAAAGTTTTTGAACAAACCCCCTGTACAAGATCCACCCTGGGAGCTGGGCTAGAAGCACCAGCTCCCATCCCACTTCGGACAGAAATAACGTCCCTTCTTCACAAACAAGCCATTCGTGTAGTGATACATCCGTTCACTCCAGGCTTTTACATCAGCATTTTTCTGTGCAACAAAAAATCGGGCGGGACACTTCTGATTTTCAACCTGAAACCACTGAACCAGTTCATCCTCAATCTACATTTTCAAATGGAAACAGCCTCTTCCATCCGAGATTCATTACAAACCAACGACTGGACAGTGTCACTAGACCTAGCGGATGCATACCTTCACATTCCGCTTCATGCGTCTGTCCACCTCCTCTTCGGTTTCTTATTTGACGGTATGGTGTTCGGATTCCTCTGTCTCCCCTTCAGACTAAATGCCGCCCCGAACCTTCACCATGGTCCTACGTCCCGTCCTCGCCTACCTACATCAACAAGACCATCCATATACATGCCTTTCTCGACGACTGTCTCCTGCCTCATCCCAACCCAACAATCTACACTCTCCAGCAATCTGTACAACGTCGTGTCTCTTTTTCATCATCGGGGTCTGGGGATAAATTTTTTGAAGTCCTACCTTCAGCCCGCTCAATCCTTTGTGTTCCTAGGAGTATTCTTCGACCTCAAGAAGGCACCAGTTATGCCGTCCCTGGAACGCATAGAAAGTCACCTGCGTTCTGCCAACACCTTTGTCCGCCTGCCTCCACACGTTCGAATATCTCACGTCCACCATCGGAACCATCGACTCCTTCGCAGACCTCGTTCCTTACGGCAGGTGGATGGCACATCCATTCCACCATTATCGATCCAGTCATTGGGACGATCCTCAACATGCGCTAACTTTGCCATCCCAACCTCTAGGACCCTCCTTTCCCGCCGACCCCTTCAGATGGTGGACAGATGTCCTCAATCTGACTGCCACGGTTCCTCTTCACGAGCCTCTCCCTGAAGTCCATCTTTTCACATATGCATCCGAACAGGTTGGGGAACCCACATCGACAACCTAACCATCTCCGGCACTTGGCCAACTGGGACGACATTCCACATCAATCATCTAGAACTTTTGGCAGTCCTTCTCAGCCTTCGCCATTTTCTAGACCATGTAGCAGGACGGACAGTACAAGTCCATACAGACAATACGACAGCTGTCGCCTACCTGCGGAAGGGGGGCGGGACACGCTCTCTGTCTCTCCATCACGTCACCTCTCAAATCTTTCAACTATGCATTCAACTACGTGTCTGCCTTCTACCACTCCACGTCCCAGGGTCATTGAATGTAATCGCCAATTCTCTCTCTCGTCGCAATCCGCTGACCAGCTAATGGACATTGTGTTGGAAATTTCCTAGTCCTACAAATTACCGTTTCATTTCAAAGAAGGTCCAGAAGTTCAACTGTTTAACAGTGACATTGCATTTGAAAGTTCAAGTAGTTAAATTTACAATACTTGCAAAAACTATACATGGCTTGAACAAATATGGCTTACACAACATGACTGCAACTTGCAGCCCATGCTGTCTGCATCAACACCAGAACGCGAGTGAGCGTTGGCTCCATCCTAAACCGGAAGTTAACTCCCCACCAGGCTAAAGTGCTCAATAAGCCGAATGTTTCATTCTCCAGGCAAACATAGTGCATAATTGCCAACAAGGCTTTTCTTTCGTTCTTTCCTGAACTGGGGGACAGTACATTTAGTTTCAGGCTTAAAACATTTCTTGAGATCATATTAAACAATACTATGAATAATATACACAAATTCTCTTTGCTGAGAAGAACCAATAGATTGATTACTCTGTAGGCTATGTGTACAATTTATAATGTACAATTATGAGTCAGAATTATAGAACACCGCTGAACATAGCCTATTCAGCCGTTCTGGGTTCAGCCATTTCGTCAGCATGTCTGCAACATTTAGTTCAGACGGTACTTTACATAAACAGAAATATTGCTTTCGTAGCCAATCCCTTAAAAACATACATTTAATGTCAATGTGTTTTGACCTTAAGTTTTCTATCTCATTCTTAGTAAAGTGGATGGCAGATTGTGAGTCACAGTACAATTTTGGGGTTGTAGCCAATGGTGCTAATACTGAATTTGACAACGCACTGTGTAACCAGTGCAATTCTTTTATTGCCGGAATCATTGCAATGAATTCTGCCTCCATTGTACTGAGGCACTCTGCTTCTTATAGCCCTACAAAATAGATACACTACCCAAGAATACAATGTGCCCACCGAAACTATGCCGGTCGTCTCTATCGGATGCCCAAGATGCATCCACATATGCATACAATTCAGATCCTGTGACACTTGTAAGATCGATAGCATAATGTTTCGTACTGACTAAGTATCGCAGTATGTTCAACAATAAGCGAATATGAATGGGCATAAAGGCATTGTTATATTGGGACAATATTATAACACTCAACAGAATATCAGGCCTTGTTCTAGAAGCTACATACAACAAACTTCCTACTAGTAACTGTATGGCAAATTTACACTTGTCTCATTTTTGTCTTGCTTTTGAACACAAGTACCAGCCGGTACTGGTACACGTACCTTGCACGTTACATCGACGTCATACCACTTTGCGAGTTTTGTAATGTAAGACTGTTGATGAATTACTGTCTTCCCATCAACTTTTAGGAATTCAACACCTAAGAGGTTTTTTACTTCTCCTAAAGACGTGAGTTCGAATTTGGATTTAAGCAATGTTACTATATTTGCTTTAATAGTTTCGTTTCTGGCAAACAAAAGCAAATCATCCACATAAAATAATAAAACTGCATCTAAACCAAAATGATAAACACAGTTAAGTCCCAAGAACTTAGAAAATTCTATTATCACTAGTGTCTTTTCAAGTTCTTCCCACCGTAGTCTCCCACTTTGGTGAAGACCATATACTGCTTTTTGCAATAGCCACACCTTACCATGGTTAAATACAGTTTTGAATCCTTTAGGGATTTCCATGAAGGTTTTGCAATCTAATGTACCATAAAGGTATGCACATTTAATGTCCAAATGCACATTTGTCCACTTCATAATGGATACCAATAATAAAAGAATGTAACCAAAACAAAATTTACAACTTGGCTGAACACTTCATCAAAATCAACACCGCTTGCTTGACGAAACCCCTGAGCTACTAGTCGGGAGCGGAAACGCTTAACGCTTCCGTCGGTATTTTGTTTTACCTTGTAAATCCACTTACATCCCAGTACCTTCATATCATGAGTTACATTAACCTCTTTGTATACTTCTCTTTTCTTAAAAGACGCAATTTCGTTTTCAATGGACCTTTTCCATTCACCCTTTTGAGGAGAGGCAATGGCTTCCTCATAGATACTTGGTTCGACAATACACATGTATGCCTCAGCATCACTGAAATCAACAGGCCTATCCCTTTCACTAGTGGATACATTTTCGGGATCAGGTGTTCGTCTACCCCTAAAATCGAACACTGGTTCAAACTGACATCCCCGTTCTACACAATACTTTTTGATATCATTAACACTGCGGAATGTAATTCCATCTGGGGTGCGATAGTACACATCTACCCTACCTACCCTTTGCCCCGTCTTACGGACTACTTCTTCCCTTCCCCAATTCTTATAATTTAAAGGAGCCAATCTGGGGGATGAGCCTACACTATTACTACGAATGATTGGTTGTGGAGGAACTTCTTCAAGGTTACTGGGCCCTCAGTCTTTTCTTCTGCTTCTGATTCTACACTAGAATTACCGTCTGATTCTGACTCTGTACCAGAACTAATGCCCTTTTCATAGTTAAATTTAGTTGCACTTTCACTGGGTTTAAGCACACTCTTAGGCTGATGCTGCAAGGACCTTTTCTCCGTTCACCATAACTTATCCTCATCTACTTTTACATGTTTAGTTTCAACAATCATGTTAGTTTGGGGATTCCACACTCTATAGCCTACCGTGTCAACTGCATAGCCAATGAATACCCCCTCCCATGCTTTAATGTCGAGTTTATCCCTTCCCGGCTTGTTGACACATGCACCACGTCTTCGTAAATGTCTGACTGATACACCTCGATCAAACAATAATGTATAAGGGACCTTAAAGCCTAATTTTGGGTGAGGGTACCTATTCTTTAGGTAGGTGAATGTACATACAAATTCTGCCCAAAGATTGCGCGGCAGAGAAGTCTCGTGAAGTATTGCACGTACCCCTTCTATCAACGTGCGGTTAAATCGCTCAACGATTCCATTCATAGCTGGTGAGTAGGCATTGGTACGCTGGTATCTTATACCCAACTTACGTAGATAATCACAAAATTACCCTGAACAAAATTCCATACCTCGGTCCGTGTGGACACTTACAATTTTGAGGTTAAATTGTCTGGCATGAAAGTCAACAAATGTTTGAAACACGTCGCTTTTCTTAGCGATCGGAAACACCCATGCATAATGAGTATAATCATCAATTATAGTAAGTACATATCTACAATTACCCTAGGATTCAGTGCGACTTGGTCCCCAAACATCCATGTGTAGGAGCTCGAGAGGTTTCTTACTCTATATTGTATCAATCCCCTTAAAACTGGCCCTAGTCGATTTGGTTACCTTGCATACCTCACACTGAGGAGATTTAGGCTTCACTCCCAATTGTATACCATGAACAACCTTGGAGTTTTGTAAGTTTATCAGGCCCAAATTATGCCGATGACCAAACATCGAGTTGCCATGTTTCCACTGAAACAGACTTATTGGATTTAACTTTATCACCTACATTGATTGATCTTATCAACTTCACTACTTCGTTTAGAGTCCCCCTCTTGATTCTCCTTACTTAAGCCAAAGGAACTCTTGCTGGAGTCGGATGTACAAGCTACAGCTCCATTCACATGTTTTGGTTTGACCTTATGAGACACAACATTGCATACGCAATACAACTTGTTTGCGATTTTGCCATACAGTAAGCATTCATTTGCATTATGTAAATCCACACTCGTATCTCCCTGAAAAATGTCAATGTGATAAAGAGACTTATCGATGCAACCAACACTTATGAGATTTTTGCAAAAGGTTGGAATATACAAAACATTTTGTAAGTCAGTAGTACATGTAACATCACCGACTCTTACTTGAATGGTCACTTGTCCGATACCAACAATTTTTGACGTGCCTTCACCAAGGCAAACTTGCTTATCTTGCACTGTTGCAAGTGAAATAAACCAATCTCTATTTGTACATAATGTGGTGCATAGCACCGGAATCCAGGTACCAATTTGGATCACCTTGTGTTACGTTTCCAAGAATCTGCGCACTGGTGGTAAAATCTGCATCTTCCACACACACTGCTGAAGAATTGATCTGCTCGTCAATACCAACATAGAAACTGCTGGCCCGGTCGTTATTGCTGGATGGACCCCCTCTATTTCTTCCCCTACTTCTACTACGTCGAGGATTGCCTCTACTGCTACTTCGGGTTTTCTCGTTTGCTTGAGATGCTAGATGAGGCAAGCCCTAACCATATGGGATTTTTCACCACAATTGAAGCACGCACGAGTAGAATTTCCACCTTGACGAAATTGTAAGCGTACTTGCTGTTGTTCACGAGATGGCGCACGTTTATAATTGTTTTGAAACATAGCAAATGCTTTCTCGTACTCGGGATCATCTGCAGCCATCACATTTGATGCAGTTGCAGTAGGCTGCTTCATTTTTAATCTAGAGTATTCTGCTAGAAGTTGCTCCCTAACCTTTGAAGGAATGAAATCTGCATCTTTCCAGTGATAAATCTGTTGACAGTGTATTCATACTCTTCAGGCAATTTTCCTAAATATTGAAATGCTATTTCTGTATCTGTACGTGGTGCCTTAATATCAGCTAATTCAGCTGCCTTTTTGTCAACTCTATAGCCAAAAATGATGCCATGGGCTCATTCTGTTCTAATTGTAAAGCAAAAAATTCACTTCTAAGCCTAGCCTCACGAGCCCTAGACACTTGCTCAAAAATAGTTCACATAGTTCATGTGCATCAGACAAGTTTCCTATGACATCCTGCATTCGTGTTTCAACATTAAGGCATATTATTGCCATGGCCCTACTCTTGCGATGATTGTATCTGTCCTTCTCCTTTGCTGAGGCTGAAGCAGATAACGCCAGTTCAGTTTGGTCCACAAACGACCATAACCCCTTTTCTTGGAGTAGAAAACGACAATTGTTTTTCAAAGATTCATAATTGTTCACAGTTAATTTGGAAATAGCAATTGACCCCCCCCCGGTCACTCGTTATATTTGCAAAGTTACGCTACACAAGACGCACCACAGAGCTGCCTTCATTTGTCTCAATGTCTAGTACCACAAATGAATATATATTTTCATAAAATATATAAATATATTAAGTTCTAATATATTACACAAATATATGTCGAAAGGCATTTAATGCTCGAAAGGCATTTGTCGAAAGGCATGTAATGCTCCGCGAATTATCAACAGATTAACGCTGTCGATGTCGTTATAGCGGGGGTTGTCAAAATCCACGTGGTAAGTGTTGGATTTGCTACTAACAAAATAGGCAACATAACGAGTTCTATTTGAAGCACTGTTAGCAAAATAATTCAATGCTGCGAGCGCAAAATCCAATGCTACGACTGGATGACTAGCGTTCGTTACGATAGGCCTAACCAGGTCGTTATAACGGGGGTTTTCGCTACGACGGAAAACTGAACAAAACTTGTTCCTCTTTAGATGGTCCCACCAAAATGTTAATGTGAGGTTACCATACCGTAATTCTGGAAGACTCCTTCTTGAAATCAACGACGACACTATCGGCAAAATAATATGCATGTCGCACAAATGTCCGTTTCACAAAACCATGCACGTCTGCTACCACTATAGGAAATTTCCTAGTCCTACAAATTACCGTTTCGTTTCAAAGAAGGTCCAGACGAATTCCAGACGAATACTTAAAGTTCAACTGTTTATTAACAGTGACATTGCATTTGAAAGTTCAAGTGGTTAAATTTGCAATACTTGCAAAAACTATACATGGCTTGAACAAACATGGCTTACACAACATGACTGCAGCTTGCAGCCTATGCTGCCTGCATCAACACCAGAACGCGAGTAAACGTTCGCACCATCCTAAAACCTCCCACCAGGCTAAAGTGCTCGATAAGCCGGATATTTCATTCTCCAGGCAAACATAGTGCATAATTACCGACCAGGCTTTTCCATCGCTCTTTCCTTAACTGGGGGACAGTACATTTAGTTTCAGGCTTAAGACATTCCTTGAGATCATATTAAACAATACTATGAATAATATACACAAATTCTCTTTGCTGAGAAGAACCAATAGATTACTCTGTAGGCTATGTGTACAACCAACACATTGCACTTGACCATCTGCTCCGTCCTATTCTACCTTTGGGTTCACCCAATGGTCGTCCTCTTCGCCACGAGGTACAGTGCCAGACTTCCCCTATTTGTCAGCCCCTTTCCAGATCCTCACGCCTGGGCAGTGGACGCATTTACACTGAATTGGGATCACCTCTACACATATGCCTTCCCTCCTTCTCGCGTTCTCCCTCTTGTGCTACGCAAAACGGCCAGTTCACATGGACGATTCCTTTTAATAGCACCGAATTGGCCGGTAGCAGCCTGGTTTCCACTACTACTTGGCCTCCCCATCGACTCTCCTCACCGTCTACCAAGCCGTCCAGACCTCTTGTCCCAACGCGGAGGATTAATCCTCCACCCGAACTACCAAGCGCTTCGACTTCACGGGTGGCTACTATCATCCAGCTCCTCCAAACGTCTGGTATTCTTGAAGACGAGGCCGCTCGCATTGCGTCACGAGCCGTCCGATCCTCTACCAACAAGATTTACGAAAGTCACTGGAAACGATGGCTTCATTGGTGTATCTCAGAACAAGTTGATCCAATCCGTCCCCCAATGCACGACCTCCTCAGATTTCTCACGGCTTTCTTCAAAAGTGGACTCGAGGCTCCACCATTCTAGTATACCGTTCTGCCCTAAATGCCGTCTTCAAAGCGGCTGGCAACACGAACCTCCTTACAGGTTATAGGATCTCGTCCTTAATCCATTCCTTTCATTTGGATCGTCCACGCATTTCGAGACAATTCCCGGATTGGGATCTCCATCGTCCTCACAGCCCTCATGGCTACACCCTATGAACCTATGCAGTCCGCAAGATTCAGCCACCTTACAAGAAAAGCAGTATTCCTCGTAGCAATGGCAGCCTTTCTCTGCTGCAGCGAACTACAAGCCCTCTCTGCCACAGAAAGTGACTGTTTCTTCCTGCCTGACTACGCTGGCTTAATGTTGACTCCACGAGCATCGTTCTGTGCTAAAACTTAAAAACTTGATAAAAGGACCCATCCCTTCATTATTCCATCCTTATCAACCATCCTAGGGCACGAAGACGAACGGACTCTTGCCCTGTCCGAGCAATTCGATTTTACCTAAAAGCGTCTAAGCCCATCTGCCGAGGATGCTCCCAACTTTTTCTCCCTTTTAGTAATAAGATCGGCAGCACTTCAACCCGTATGATCGCTACCTGGCTAAAAAGTGTCATCGTCCAAGCCCGGGAAGCACTTGGCATAAACTGTGTCTCTGTAGGCATCAGAGTAACGGCCCACGAACTTCGTGCAATCTCCACATCCTGGGCTCATTACAGCAACATCCCTATCACTGAAATAATGGAAGCTGCCTCCTGGAGAGATCCCACGGTCTTCACGTCCCATTATCTCCGGGACATCTCCCACCAAGCCGAGGGACTTTACCGTATCGGGCCATTCGTTGCTGCCCGACGTATACTTTAACCCCTTTTACATACCGAGTTTTCTGTGAAGGGAACCGGTCGCTACCTGAGGGAACTTGAGTCGAATGGCGCCCGCCGCCTTGACAAAGTCTAGGGGATTGCTATAAAAAAGGTAATGTATATTTCAAGGCAACTAGAAACTCCAAAATACCAGTATTACCTGGTTGATTTTGGTTTCTATTTGGTTTCTATACGTTATCTTAGTCCCGCCCTCCTCCCCTCTTGTCGCCATTTGGGCACAATAGAGGTCCGAAAAGGTGAGCTTACCGCTCCGCTTCGGCTTTTATATGATGGAGGCTACGCAGTAGGTAGCAAACCGGAAGTACATCTTCCATTTAATATCTCTAGATTGAACAGCATTTTGAGAAGGAGAATGTGGAGTCGTCACTTGTGTGCTCCACAATGGCAGCCATCAATTTCATGTCAATATGTTAACCCTACCAAGATACCCCTTTAACTACTAATAGGCTCTTCTATAATTATATATTGTATTAAGTTGCATCACATGACTTCCTGTTATAATTGTATTTAAAGAGAAGTAAACAGGAAGTACGCTGTCTTATCAGCTGTAGCCTACACTCTGGTAGTCCGTGTGTTTATTACCATTGGTGCCCACGCTGGGCTAAGGTGTGTCCCCGCCTAGGACATCACAGTTGGCGACGAGTCCGGTACCTTTGGTAATCTTTAAAAACTTAAGCTTAAACTGATAGGTCTTCAACCACATCTTTGCTCCATATTTGTGGTAAGTTGCAAATTTTTTTCATTTTGGCAATGAAAATTAGTGCTCTGAATTCCTATCAGAGTTTAAACTTTTTCAAACAGTGTTATTTTGACGTGGTAGTGCTGTATGGTACGAAATGATAATAGTTAAATTTAGTACCTTAACAACTAGAACCGAAGTGGGCAATTGGATTTATTATGGTTAATTTTACCTTGGCAGTGTTCTAGAGCGACGCACTGGCGTGTCCGCACAGGCAGTACTATAAACCTGAAGGTTCGAAAAATGCGCTGCTAAATTAACCCTTGTAAATTCGATTGTGCCATTGCCCATATTCGGGCTAGTGTGTGCCGGTGTAAAATTTAACACCGTAGGTTTATGCTCAAACTTAGTGAAATCTGGTCTGTGCTGAGGCTTAGGCCAGAAGTGTTGTTTTGTAAAACGTTGCAAATGGTGAACGTAAAACATTTTTTCAAAGCCTAGTCCCTTTAAATTTAACTTGTAGGCAGTTAATTTATACAACTAGGTAGGCTACAGTCAAGCTTGATTTATTTCTGTGTTTAAATAAGTGACCGGTAGTCTTGAGTGCTCCAGTTTAATCCTTGCATGTTAAACAGGATTGTAATTAAATTTAATTTAATTTAATTTTGTAGGCTTATGCCAAAGACAGGTGTCGGTAGCAAACCACCTGTAACTGCTAAAGTTAGCAGTGAAAGTGAAACTGAAAATAATTCAGTAGTGAACGCAAGCGTTAATGAAGCTAGTTCTAATTTAATTCTAAATTTTGAATCTAGTGATAGTGAAGACGACGTCAACATGGGTTCGTCTAAAACCGCTGGTTTATTTTCGGAATTCGATTGCGAGTCTGACACATGGGAGAAATACTCCAGCCGAATTCGTTACTTTTTTTTAGCTAAAGAAATACCAGCAACCAAGCAAGTTAATTTTCTAATGGCATCTGTGGGCCAGAAAATGTTTGATAGAATTCTTAATATCCTCTCACCTGATTTGCCCGACTCATTAACATTTGATGAGCTCGTTAAAAAAGTTTTAGACGACATTGAGCCAGTGCCCTCAGTGGTATCTGAGCGTGTTAAATTCTTTAGAAGATCGCAAAAATCAGATGAGAGTATCGGGGAATATTTAGCTGCCTTAAAGCTAATGACGAAGTATTGTGACTTCGCAAAAATTAAAGACATTAACAGCGAAATGATTAGGGATCGCCTAATTGGGGGGATCCAATCAGAAGTCATTCAACGCGAGTTGTTGAAGCAGACTCTGGATTTAAAGGCTACAACATCCTTAGCTTTATCCTTAGAATCTGCTGAAACAGACCAAAGCGTTTTGAGAAGCCATTCTAGAGCTGTTAACTACGTAGCTAAAAAATCGGGCAAAACATCAAGTAGGCTTAAATCCACTAAGGATTTCATTTGCTATTGTTGCGGCAAAAATGGCCACGTGAAAACACGTTGTAAATATCGAGACTATACTTGTGGCCGTTGCCACACTGTCGGCCATTTAAAAGCCGTGTGCCGAAAAGCTAGTCATTCGAATAGAACTTTAAAATCACTCGACCACCCTAAAGCAAGTTCTAGCACAAATTTTAAGGCTAGGCCGAACACAAAACAAAAGTATAGCTACAAAAAACGCGTCAACAAACTCGAACGCGATAGCGAAAGTGACAGTGAAGAAGGCCAGGATGTTGAAGCCGAAAATTCAGAGTCTGGTTCCGGGTCTGATGACGATTCAGACAACGACCATCTTGTACTGAAAAATAATACTCTTGGACTGAGTCAGGCTGCGGACCAGATTTCAATTCCCCTACAAACCAACAAAATAATAGTAGTAGTTAATTCTATGAAAATCCATAAATGGAAAATGCCAGTCTGCCTAAATGGTGTCAAGCTAGAAATGGAACTTGATTCCGGGGCAGATGCATCCATTATCCCTATTGAGTGGCATCAAAAATATTTTGCGGACTGTCCTTTAAAACTCAGTCCGTACTCGATACACTCATACACTGACGGAATTGAGAACACGATTTACACTGTAAGTCTGAAGGTTGAAGTTCAAGGTCAAATCGAACATTTGGATGCTTTAGTTTCAAAATTATATAAACCTGCATTAATGGGAAAGGATTGGCTTTCTATTTTTCGAGTTAATTTCCATCCTTTTTACGACCTACAAACGAAAGTGAAACCTAAGAAAAGTGTTAAGAAAATTAAAACTAGCATTACGCCAGTTGACACTTCCGAAATAGTGAAGGGTTTCCCGGAGCTATTTTCTGAAGGCATGGGTAAGTTTAAGAATTTTAAAGCCAGAATTCATTTAAAACCTGATGCCAAGCCTGTGTACAGTCGTGTAAGACCGGTTCCGTTAGCACTCAAAGAAAAGGTTAACCAAGAAATTCGTAGATTGGTTGGCCTTGGAATTCTAGAGCCTGTGGAAACTTCTCAGTGGTCTACGCCGATCGTCATAGTTCACAAAGCGGATGGTCAAATCCGAGTGATTGGTGATTATAAAACCACCGTGAACCCTCAACTCGAAGTCGACCACTATCCAGTTCCCACGGCCGCAGAATTATTCAGTGAATTAGCAGGCAGTGACACTTTTTCCCTTATCGATCTTAAGGATGCATTTCTGCAAATTGAACTCGACAAAGAGTCACAAGAAGCTTTGACAATAAATACACCCCTGGGTTTGTTTAGATGGCTTCGCGTACCCCTGGGCCTGGCGTCCAGTCCTGGAATTTTCCAGAGGGTAATGACTCAAGTCACCAGTAAAATCCCCAAATGTCTCCCGTTTTATGATGACATCCTGGTGAGCGGGAAGGGGGGTGAGCATGACGAATCGTTAAATAAACTGTTAAATGCTTTACAAGATGCAGGAGCCAAACTTAGGATCGAGAAGTGCAAACTGTCGCGGCCTGAATTAAAATATTTAGGCCACATGATAAATGCAGAAGGCCTGCATACACTCCCTGAGGTTATCGAAGCAGTCACAAACGCTCCTAACCCAACATGTATTCAAGAGCTACAGAGCTTTCTGGGTTTTGTAAACCATTACTCAAAATATCTACCAAATCTCGCTCATATTCTGTCACCAGTAACACGTTTGTTAAGCCCAAGTGTGAAGTGGGTTTGGGGGGCAGAATGCGACCGAGCCGTGAGTAAAGTAAAAGAATTATTTCTTAAATCAAAAGTTCTGGTTCATTACGATCCGAAATTAAAGCTCAAGCTCGTTTGTGACGGCTCACCCTACGGAATAGGCGCGTGCCTGATGCATGTCATGAAAAACGGTGAATCACGGCCGATAGCTTTCGCTTCACGTAAACTCACTCAAGCGGAAAGAGGCTACTCGCATTTTGACCGGGAAGCGCTCAGCGTGGCTTGGGGAGTGAAACGGTTTCATGAATACGTTTATGGTCAGCGATTCATACTGCAGTCTGATCAGAAGGCTTTAGTTTGGATTTTTGGCCCTAAAAAAGGAATACCGCAGATGGCAGCCGCCAGGGTTCAGCGTTGGGCAGTGATGCTTAATGCTTACGATTACGAATTCGAACACATTCCCGGTAAACTTAATTTGACGGCAGACGCTTTATCGCGCCTTCCCCTCCCAAATACCGAGGAATTCGAGAAAGCAGAAGAGCAGTACAATATTCTTGCTTTAGAAACTATTTCTAATCTTCCAGTTTTAAACGAGACACTCGTTCTTGAAAGTAAACGTGATAAAATCCTTTCAAAAGTTTATCGTTATGTGAACCATGGTTGGCCTGACAAATGCGAAATTCCCGATCTGTTACCGTACTTCACACGTCGTGCTGAAATCTCTGTCGAAAACGAAACCTTATTTTGGGGGTATAGAGTCCTGGTGCCGACGGCCTTGCGGAGACAAATCTTGAAAGATCTACATAGTGCTCACTTAGGCATAGTTAAATTGAAAAGTTTAGCTAGACAAAAAGTCTGGTGGCCTAAGATTGACTCTGACATTGAAAATAAAGTCAAATCATGCCAAAATTGTCAAGAGTATAAAGATACTCAAACGTCAGGTCCTAAGCATACGTGGGAATATCCACTAAAACCCAATAATCGCTTACACGCTGATTTTTTGGGCCCGATGGACAATTACATGTTTTTCATTCTTGTAGACGCACATTCAAAAATTCCTTTTGTGCATAAAATAAAGTCAACAACGTCCGCACGTGTCATTGACATTTTAAACAATCATATAGCTTTGTATGGTTTAATGGACAGCTTAGTTACGGACAATGCTGCCCAATTTTTGTCAGCAGAATTCCAAAATTGGTTAAAATCCAACGGAATTAGGCACATGACCGGGCCAAGTTTTGCGCCTTGGACCAACGGTTTGGCTGAGGTATACGTCCGTAATTTCAAGAGAGTCTACAAGGCCGCGCGGCGACAGGGGTCTACTATTCAAGAGAGTATAAATTCTTACTTGTTATCAGCACGAATCACTATCTCCGCTACCACGCAAGCAACACCCGGAAAATTATATTTTAACCGAGAATTAAAGTCTCGGCTGGATTTATTGTTCCCTGACCCTATTGCAGCCGTACGCCGTAAACAATTAAAACAAGTACAGAGCACCCACCATCGTGAGTTGAAAACGTATCAAATAGGTGAAAAGGTTTGGTATCGTGACTTTTCAACGACAAATGATAGGCTATGGTCAGTCGGTATGGTTAACCAAAAATGTGAAAATCAGTCCTATACTATCGTTGATACTAACGGTAATACGATTCGCAAACATCGCGAACAGCTAAGGTTACATACCGAGGAAAATGATTATCCAGAACAGCCTCCAAACGCACTTGTTTCGACGGCGAAAAGCAGTAATTCTTTCGTGAATAATAATGAGCAACATCACTCAAATTTCAAACGCATGTCTTTTGGCGGCAAACAACGTGAAAAGCCAAGTTTCGCTGACGTAGTTCCTGAGCGTCGATCGCTCGGCCAATCCAGAAAGTCAATTTCCGTTACTGAGAGAAAAATTCCACCAATCCAACAGCTTGCAAAATCACCTGAGAATTTACATCGCAAGTCACCAGGTGGCAGGAAATCCCCAGCGAAATTACCCCACACACACGAAGTGGATGAGTCTGCTAACGTAAATAACCAATCACCTTTGGCTACTACCAGCGCCCCTCTTGAAGGAAATTCTAAGCCAGAAAGGTCGCAATCTCCATCGATTATTACGTCACCGTCCACTAAGCAATCACCACCGAAGCCAGGTCATGCTAACAAAAAAGCGAAACCGAATCCCAATAAACGCAAAGTTGTGCTTTCACCAACACAGGTTGACATTGCAGCGCAGCTTCAAAATGCTCATCGTTCAAAGAGACTGCGTAGAGCTCCAGACAAGCTCAATTTGTAGTTTTTTTTGTAAAATTACCATTTGGCTACAACTTCTTCGTTTTTTGTTGTTGTAATCCGTTATATGTGAATTAAATGATAGTTCTTTTTAAACTGTAGCGAGTAACGCTAAAACGTTTTGTCCCCTAGTTGTTCGTGCAGAGAATTGGCTCTGTTAATTTTAAAAATGTCCACCTTTAAAATTAGGTAAAAATGTAAGTGTATTTTGTTGTTCGTGTGAAAAATTGATTTCACGATTTTATCTTTTTTGTATCTTTTTGTCTTTTCATGTACCTAAACACTTCCGACATCGGAACAAAAAATTGCTTGGAGCCGCAATTCACACTCCGGTGAAGCCTAATCCAGATGTTTGTCCACAGCAACGCTGTAGCGTTTCAGCTGCAGAAATGGTTGCTGCAAAAAGAAAATTAACCAAAAAAGGCTATGAAAATTAAAACAACATTAAAATTTATTGTAAAATTGCTCTAGAAACCAAAACAGAAATTTAAAACTGGCAAGTTTTCAGCCAGTTTATTAATGTTTAATTTTTTGCTTAATCATGTACATCTTCAGTTCTTTATTTTTGTAAAACAGCTTTCAAAAATAGTGTTTAGTTTTTCCTCGAAAGCGAAAAATTATGTATCTTTCTTTAAAAATAGGTAGTGCACTAAAAAATACATCTTGCCTTCGTAATCATGATTTTATTTCCAGCTAGGATTAGATTATTTTTTTTTCTGTTTTTTTTTTTCGCTCGCTGCATTGTGGAGTCGTCACTTGTGTGCTCCACAATGGCAGCCATCAATTTCATGTCAATATGTTAACCCTACCAAGATACCCCTTTAACTACTGATAGGCTCTTCTATAATTATATATTGTATTAAGTTGCATCACATGAC
>JAHWFP010144439.1:3514-27311 GCA_023313725.1 Lithobius niger
TTACCTTGGTTTATTAATAAACATTAGCATAGCCGAAACAATTTTAGCTACTTCATATCGTGCGTACGTTTATTGTTATCAGAAATGTGGCTCATGGGATTTTTTGGAACGATCGGGAAATTAAAATCACCTGCGGTGACAAAACCAGCACGTGGGAGAGACGATTAGTGAAACCTAACCAAAACCATGGTGCCCCTAAAAAGTGGAAACTTTAAATACGGAGGGTTACGACTTAAAATACTAAACTTAAATGCTATGTTAGTCCCTTTAACTGGGGCCTAGTTTTGAATCGCTGTCCCAGTTGACCTTATTCGGCACGACAATCGAATGTTCCTACCTCAAGGTTTGAAGGGTTAGAATTCAAAATTAACTTTCACCTTTAAGGACCATACAAACCAGCCATGGTGGTGCTTCTCATTGACCAAGGCTACTTGGAAGTAAAGGCTTAAAGTTAGAAATTCGACACGTCGTCCAGTTACCCACCGATTCTGCCACCAGTCGCGCTACTTACACCCCAAAAATGAACTGCTGTAGCATGCGGACTGAACTGTGAAAGGTACGTGTGACACGCGATAGGCGGATTTCAAAACTTAAAAACACTGCATTGGCACCAAATCATTAAAATTTAACAACAATGGCTTCATGCTACGTATACCTCTTTTTTCACTCGACGACAAAACAAAGCCTCCGGTGGTTTAATTTCATGAATTTCAAGCAGAAGAGCAACTAAGGTACGTGTGTATTGTACTGTATGATACGTTACGGCTTTTTCAATTCACTGCACTGTGACTGAGGTTGGCGCTAATGACCAAGCTGTCGACGCGCCATTAAGCCTCATCTCCCCCCCCCTTTTTCAATTCTCATTAAAAATGTGTTTAACGATCCTTTGACGTAGCAGTAAATCGTCCGAAGACTTCAAGAATAGTCACCATTATCGTAAAATATTGTTCGTTTAGCGCTGCAACACCGGTAAACCTAATAATGAGAAGCTATCACGTTTTTGTGCATCTCGCATACACTAATCAATGCTACGATTGGGGTTTTTCGTTCTTCGTGCTTTCAGTTCAGCGCAACGCTTGGACGACGCGTCTAGCATGCTACGTGATACCGAGCGTTAAGTCTTTTAAATATAAGCAGTCTTGCATTGACGCTAGCCCAGAAAACATGTAAGGGATATTATGGTTGCACAAAACCACTAGCAATAAACAATCACTGTTTCTTATATCATAAACACCGGAAAACATTTGATAAATTCCCGAGTTCTAACATAGTCCTGAAAATAAAAAAAAGAAGACACGAATAGAAAGCAGTTGTTGTCGGGTCCGATGATCCAAAAAAGGCAACTTTATGTTGAAGGCGGTAAGCCTTTACAAAAAAAGGTTCGATACCGACTACAGTGAAAAAACATGCTTCAACAATCATAACTTATTGTACAGCATAAATCGAAAGACGAACGATATGTAAATCAACGCGCCCTCTATAAACAAACAAGCAGCATTATACCAAGACAATCGATAAGCTAGGCAAAGCTATCACAACGATTCAATTTGCAACAACTTTATAATGCTTAGCAAGGCCTGAAAACAAACATTACTCCAGACTTTCAACATGCGCAACTCTGAAGTGAAGATAACAAAGTATACTTACATATTTCACTAAAGCTGCTTCTTCATTTTTATGCATGATTCTAAGCGCTGGATTAAAGCCTGCTGCGTTGGAAACGCATATTTATTTCATACATGTTGACTTCCAACACTGAATTTATTTGTTTCCAAGTTGTTTCCAAGGTGCTTCAACGGAATAAGTTTGTTAAAGAAACGAATTAGTATCTGATAATGTTTGTCCTGTTCTTTTTGGCTACCTTACCGGCTGATACTTGTTTCGTTAATTGCTTGATACCATTACAGCGAATGTTGCTTTATTTTTAATACGGTTTTGTAACATTCACTCAAACACATTTAAATGTTAAAAAAAAGCGATGTAATGCCCACTCGTTGATTGTTAAAGATTTCACGAATAATCTTTACGAAGGTGCTTCCAAATCTGTACAATAAATTTTATCAACAACGCTTATAAGTTGTAAATGTGCCTGGACTCGAAATGGGTCGGGTAATTTATGACTTAGTCCTTGCTATGCTATACCATGCGCAATGGCTGTCTGCCGTGACGTCAACATGAGTTAGCCAATGACGAACGAGAACAACGGCTGTTTGGCCATCTGATTGGACTAGCCCAGTCACGTGACGTGAACGTCACATCAAACAGCCATGGCGCGTGGTATAAGTTACATGATTTTTACGGCATAGACAGTAGCGAGCACTTACGCATGCAAGAGTGTGAAAAAACAAGAAGTCATCCACTGAAGCTTGCAGTTAACTAAGACGAACCGCAGCAGATATTTCTTTAGCAACCGAATTGTCGATGTGTGGAACTATACTATCCTTCCGGCTGGCGTTTTGGTCCCATTTGTAAATATTTTTAAAACGTTATTAAACCAAGTTGACCTTTCGAGCTTTCGAGGTCCATGTGTAAACGGCAGACATCCAACTGCTGTTTGCCCAATAATTTATTCACATCATACATTTATTTGAATGTATTTACTTAATTCAATTATGAAATGTTTTAAACACAGGCAAAGTGTTAGTGCTACACAGATCCTTCTTTTGCGTTCGCATTACTATTATGGAATAATATTGCATATTTCATGAGCAGCTGCTCCATCGTATTAACAATAGCAATGGGTTAACTTAAAGGTGCTTGCTTTTGCTGTATTGAATTAGGCTTTCATATTTGGCACGGCTTTGAAACATTCAGTCAACCATAGGTATGTGATTCCCCCCCCCCCTTCCCCCCTCGGGTGCGCCAAACACACGGAGGATGAGGCCTGTTAACCATTTCCTTCAAATTTGTCCAAAATGTTTGTGCGTGTGGTATGCCATTGCTACCGTCCAGACGTTCCCTGGTCGCGCGGAATATGGTGGTTAAAGTTTCGGTTGTAGTTGAGGAGTAAAATTAAATGTTTCGTATTTCACCTAAAAAATCTTTGGGCCCCAAAGAATTTTTAGCTGAAACACAAAACTATTTTACTCGTCACCAACGACGAAACCGTTAACCAGCCGATGATGCCATATTCCGTGCGACCAGGTTATGGTGATAGCATATGTGAGATAGCTACAACGTGCAATAGCTAACCACAAGACGGAAGGCTGACTAGTTGCAGTCGTACAACACCTTAATTTAAAAATACAAATTTTGGGCCGACGTAGGGACTTATTGGAGGCCAGTGTTGCACTTCAACTTGTGCATGGTTCGTTTACTATAGCACCATTTTCCTAGAACTAAAAGTAAACGGAAATGTTGACCTTTTTGTTAAAGTGTTGTACGACTGAAACCCTTCGGATTCATCTTATCTTTGTTCTCCTAATTCGTAGCCTTTACTGGTGTTAATGGTGTTTAGTGTGGGACAACATAACGTCTGCAGGAGGGTTACGAGTTTCAGTCGTACAACACCTTAATTTAAAAATCCAAATTTTCGGCCGACATAGGAGACTTGTAATTGGAGGCCAGTGTTGCATTCAATTTGTGACGGTTCGTCTACTAGCACCATTTTCCCAGAACTAAAAGTAAACTGAAATGTTAACTTTTTTGTTAAAGTGTTGTACGACTGAAACCCTTCGGATTCATCTTTTCTTTGTTTCACGTCATTCGCAGTCCATATACTGGTGTTTAATGACGTTTAGCGTGCGATAACATCGCAGGGTCTTTAAACACGCCCGTGTACTGTATTTACCCTAAGCACAACAACGGCTCGTTGTTCCAAATGACTAACTTCCCCCAAATAATTCATTTCTACGTAGCTGGTTAGGAACAAAACTTACACGCACGTAGCAATCAAAATTATTGGCTTACAGTAATCAAGTTTTTGTAATGATCATTAGCCCGTTGCGTCTTGTAATCAAATTTAATTGCAGTCCCGACTTAATCGCCTCATCTCTAATCCCTAAACAGCAATCCTCTTGTTTCGTTTCAACTCAACTAGGTGAAAAGCCTCATAATGAAAAGTAGATGAAGCGAGAGAGTTTTACATCGCTTACCAGAACCGCGCACTTGTAAATAAAACGTCGTTCCAAGCCAGATTGCTCACAAATTGTCAGGCTTAGCAAAATTATTGTTTCACTTAAGGTCCCTGTTTAATGTCAGCTTTAGACTTCCTAACTACTGAACCTTTTGCTAATCGATTATAAAATCATGTTTGTAAAGGTTTTGTGTGCGTTTTTATAGTTTGGCGTTTGTTTCTATGGTGTATCAACTATAGACACCATGGAAGAGCTGAGTCCAGTGAAAATTGGGCCTTAAAAAAACCAAATTTTCGGCTAACTTTGAGGACTTTTTATGGTCAGTCGAATAGACTGAAGGAAGCACAACGTCACAACTCATATTGTAAAAATAGCTACAAACAATAAATGCAATGGGGGAGGGGGAATTGAGGCTTAATGGTAAATATTTCGAAAAGATTAAAAAACTAAGCCGTGTCGTACAGTAAGAGTCAGCAGCTAGCACCTAGCCAGCACTTCATAATAATAATAATAAGTAGATTCAACCGCTGGAGTGGTTGGGAGCTAGAAGAGCTTTCGGACACTTACACTCTTACAGTAGTCCCTGTTATGGATAACTGTACCACAATGAGATTTCAACAGATTACAACAAGGCCAACGTTAAGAAGCAAACTCTGGCCTCATAAAAAAAAAACGCAGACAAGTCTTGCCCAAAAGATGCATAAATTGGTCGACTGAGGCGCCCGAACAGCTTCATCAGGAAGAGAGTTCCAAGGTCGTATCTCCCTCACACTGACAGACGTTTTTCGGCAATCCAGACTCAGTGACTGTCTGATCAATTTCAGTGAATGGTCCAGAGGCCGAGTAAGGGCAAGGATCGAAGAAGAGTTGATCGATTGGTAAAAAAACCACGGATAATTGTAAAAGTTAGAATGAAGTTGGCACGTACGTAGCCTGTGCGGTACCAAAGTCTCGAGTCCAACTCGAAACTACCTAGTAGCGTAAGGCAAATTACGCATGCCAGGGTATTTTTTTTTTAGTAAATATGCGTTGGACTGATTACAGTTTGTCAATATCTCCTAACAACGTTGGTGACCACACCGGGCATGCAACAATGTTATTAGAAAACAAAAGTAGTTTGTTAAAGATTTTAATTTTGTTTTTTCAGAATTTCACCGAGAATTATATATTCGGCCACAGAAGTGTAACGTTTTTACTTTAATTTGTTGATATTATTCTTCAGTGCAGGATGAATGTTCTTTTCCAGAAATGAAGACGAAAATGTACTTTGATTCTTTTTGTAAGTAAAATATTAGCATTCAGCAGCAATTTTTTTCAAACATAAAAAATATATATTTTTTTTTTTTGCGTGAAACCTAGCTGTCTGATTCGCCTATTTTAGACAAAGATGAGTAAATGCAGAAACATCTGTTTTTGCTTTTTCTTAGCAACCGTCTTTAGGCGCACGTGCATTAAATGGGAATTTCGTTCGCTTCCATGAGTAGCCTGGTAACGGTAAATTAAGAAAATCTTTTTCATCGATAACAGCACCACATTCCAAGCAGTGCTTCTGGAAACCATAGCACATAGCCCAAAACGTATACGATTTTCTAAGCAGAATTCACTTTCCATGACATTCCGCAGGTTTAGCAGCTAATTAGGTTATTGGTGTAAAAAGATCTCGTATGGAAAGCCTTCACCAACCAAACGTGGACAAGCTTATTAAAAAATCCCGATGAAAAGTTTTCAGCACCTTTTGATAATACCTTACAACCAAACGCAATTATACCGGAAGGACCTGTTCTTTACCCGTTTCATTTCCTGTGTTGCAAATCTTGTTTACTTGCATGCATGTTGGCTGAGGCCTATCTGAAGAGGCTTATGTGGCTATTCTTCCGTAGGTTAAATTATCTATGCCCTGTTATTTTATTTCCGGTTCCTGCATCTCGAACTTTCCATTTCCCATAATACCCTTGGTATTTCGCGGTTGTTAGCGGTAACCAAACCGTATTTAAGCAACGGAGCCAGCTTGCAAAATCAGTTAGCCTTCGGGCCAGCCACTGGCTGGTCCTCTTCAACCCCTCCTAGGTCTGCTAGGTAAGGGGATAATTGGCTAGTTAGGCCTTTAGTAGGCCCGATTCTCGTTAGGCCTCTAGTAGGCACATTCTGGTTAAGCCCTAAGTTAAGCCTAAATCTTTACCCAACCTAAAGTAAGCCCTTTTCCTAAACCTAGTCTAAGCCCTAATGATTCTCCAACCTAAAGTAAGCTTTTTTCCTAAACCTAGTCTAAGTCTAAAGTTTTGTTCAGTCTCATCTCTCTCACTTTAGTTTATTTCGCGTCATCCTGTTCCACGTTTAAATTTCATTACCTTAGTTTAACGTATTTTTACCATGTATTTATTTTTGGCAATTTGTGTTGTGTTGTTTTTTTCCCCCACTCAATCTGAAGAAGAACACGCAATTTACGTAAATAAAATTACACCCCTCCTAGACTAAAAATTGCTGAGCGTTGTTTTCGGAAGACTACTGTTGCTTCGGAATTTCACTTTCATCAAACTTCCTATAGCTATACAATTACACTTTACTCATTTCCGTTTGCATTGTGTTCATCACCGTTACTTCCGGCAACATCATTAATCAAGAGGAGATTAAGTAATCAGATAACGACGACATTGGAGTAATAGAATAATGGCTGATAATTTTCGGCAGAGAAGGCACCCCAAACCAATTTCAGGAGGACAGCCAAACCGATTTCTTAACTTAATCTACCACAGTGGATTGCGTTAAAAACAAAATTATTATCATCTCGTTTAGTGTAGTCTAAAGTGTGTGCACAGTTATTAAGCGAGACATTTTCCTCTGATTATGAAGAAAAGTGGATTAATAACATTGCAGTAACATTGCAGAAGCATTAGTAACATTTCGGAAGCATTTATGGGTTTGAAAACTGACAACGTCTGAGGCACATAGACAAGAAATATTTCTTTGTAGGGTTTTTCTTATGGGTCTACCAAACGACAACGGTTTGTTCAATGCACCAAAGCATATTCGCAATTTGTTTCTTTACGGCTTTTTTCTGAAGGGCTAAGCATACGAAATGTGCACACAGGATTCCTAAGACGACCCATTAGAAATATCTCGTTGCTTGTGTGCGTTTGGCATCGTATAAGTTTCTCGCCCATAATATGCATTTGATTCCGGCTGCTATTAGTTTTGATTTCGTCACCCTTTATTGTTGTGGTACAGTTGTTTAGATCGTTTTATTATGGTCGTTATCTTTAAATCACACTAAATTTTGGTTTACATGCACAACTTGAATAAATAAAATGCAGCGCATTGTTGTTAGTTGCCAAAAAACTGGGACAAAAATTTACAAAACAAAACTTCCATCCAGCCTACCTATTTGTTCTTAGTTGTCAAAGAAAAAACGTTGCACGCAGTCACTACATGATAAAGTCGTTCGTTGTCTAATGCAGAACCGTTAGAAAGTTTACGAGCCGTATCTGACGTAAAATATAGATACTCAACCACTGCGCATGATGCATGGAGCACTATTGCTAGCGACTACATGGCTGCGTGATTTAGAGCCAGAAGGGTACACAGTATAAGGCATGCATTAGGAAGAACTGACGAACATAATTTCTAGTTGAGTTCGTTCACGTAATCCTGTTTAACAATGGATTAAGCACAAGTCGGTAATGTAAAGTCCGTGCGGTTGAACATTAAAGCACCGTGCATTAAGCTCTTTACGTCTGCACACATACACACGCACACTGCACACGCGCACACCCACCCACCCTTTCGCTCCGGCTAGGTCGTAGAGCTCTTCAAAGATTTCCTCTAAGCAAAACGGCCAACGGATTTTATGAATTATGTAGAAGGGATTTACAGAAAGGAACTTTATGGTAACCACGGCATATTAGCGATGTAAAGTGAGTTACTGTGTTTTAAGTTGTACTGGTATGTACGCAAGTCGTTCTTTACCAAGAAAACTTTCCTCTTTCCCCGGACGAGATAATTAAGAAAAAAACCGAGGTCAAATTGCTTCAACCCACTGCATTTGAGTTGGGTACCAAAAACTTCACGATCTTTGTACATAACTAACTTGCTATCTCTTGTTAGACAGGTTGGTCCACAAAAGAACTGACGGATCCAACAATTTCTAGGTCCAACTTTTCAAGTTAGCATCCCTCAGAACCAGGAGAGGACAGAAATCAAAGCTAATGAAACAGGAAGATTTCCCTCCTCTCCTGGTTCTGAGGGGTGCTAACTAGTAAATTTGGACCTAGAAATTGTTGGGTCCGTCAGTTTTTTGTGGACCACCCTGTATAATTTTGTAAAGTAAAAACCTAAAAGTACACACATACCGTAAATCCTCTATTTGTAGCCCGGGCTACTGGCTAAAAAATCAAGCCATTTTGACCCGACTTGTACAATAGAGACCCGGCTACAACTAGAAAGGCGCTAAACCATAACCAGAGACCAGCTACTACAAAATTTAGAGAGGAAATTTACGGCGTCAATACATGTACAACATGTGGCTGTCGTTAAAAACGGCAAATAATGTCGCATGAATGCTTTTACCATTACTCTTTAATTTGGATATACGGTCTCTGTTTATGTGACAGACGTGCTCTTTTATAGAATTTGACCCGGCTACAACTAGAGACCGGCTACTACTAATTCATGATTGGGAAAAGACCCAGCTACAAATTAGAGACAGGCTACAATTGAGGACCCGACCACAAATAGATATATACACATTAAAATTCGACGTTTCGGCTCATTTCAGAGCCGTTATCAAGAGCAGCCAGCAAAAACAAATGACAAAAAAACAAAAAAAAAACACAAGAAAACCATGAGTCACTTTGCAAGTAAAATGTCCATCTTTCGCAAGGCAGAACTTGCTAGGACGTGTTAAAACCTTTTACGGTTCTGTCCGTTTTTGACACATCCTAGCAAGTTCTGCCTTGTGAAGATGGATATTTTACTTTCAACTTGACTCATGGCTTTCTTATATTTTTTTGTTGTTGTGTTTTTGTCATTTGTTTTTACTTGCTAATCTTGATAATGGGTCTGAGATGAGCCGAAACGTCTAGTTTTAGTGTGTACATGTGTGTACTTTCACGGTTTTACTTTACAACATTCTTCAAGTGCTTTATAAGTTCAATTTAATCCCTTAATATGATTCCGAAATATTATTCCTCAGAAGCAATCATTGGATGCCAGTCAAAAGGAAAAAGAGAATTTATGTTTTCCTACTTGTTTAATCTGTGCAAATGTTTGCATTTTCGTTCCTCTGTAGTATAGATTTTCGTACAGGTCGATTTAAGCCTTAATGGTTAACGCCATTAACGGCCGTTAAAGAAGAGACATTAACGAGAATGTTGAACACTAGTTTTTCACAATCAATAACGCTGGCTCTGACAGCCTGCATGGCTGCACCCGGAGGACGGAAGTTTTTCAGATCTTCTGTGCTCCATAATGTATTGATTGCGTTGATTAAACGGGTTAACCTAAGTGTGGAGCTGGCACTTCATTAATTGCCTACGTGCCTGCAGATCGATTGGTGCGGAGGGGTCTGTTGGTCAGCAGCTCAAGCTCTTCATTCGGATGTCAGGGACGGTAACAGCGTCGTCGTCTTCGCCACCCACGGTTTTTTGTTGCCGCCTCGTCTCAGACCGTTCAAAGAACGCTGTATAGAAAGCGCTGCAGCCTAAGAGGAGGACGATAAAAACCCGGCCTGCGTTGAAGAGACTTCTTTTCCAAATCTCTGCAACAAACGAAGAAAGACACACGATGCAGATGGACCTGGAGCCTTAGACGATACAAAATTCCTTAAAGCAGTCTCACCTCACCCACCCTTGTAAGAATGCAAACAACCTCCACGTCGCCTCGTCCGCAGTGGGTAGGTATAAGGGAAGGGATGGAGGACGAGTGCTGCATCAACTGACACCGTTGCCATGGTGATATGCGCGTAGAATATACTTGGAGCATCCCAAGACAGGCTCGAGTTTGAAATTGCCTGCGTGTTGCTCTGTGGCCTCAGTCCTCTGCATCTAAAGGGAAAGAAGCCACCTATATAAGAAGAAGAAGAAGAAGAAGAAAATTCCGTCCCCCGAAAATACGCCATCTGGCGCCATGTCTTTGCTGCCTGCATGTTTACGCTCGGCAATTGGACTTTTCTAACTCCTAGACTGGAAACAGGAGATGGATATTCAGAAAAGTAGGCAACTGATTCCCGTTTCCAATTCCATGGTTTTTCGTGTTCGCCGACTATCGAAATAAATTCACAACAGCGTTTGTGGCCTACCTTCTTGGCAGTCTGTTGGTGTTGCTGTCGAGGAATTTGTTGAAACTGTGACCCATTTCGTTAATGTGCTAGATGCCGAATTCATCACGTACAATGTCGCGAAAGGACTCCACCTGTGGTATTGTTTGTTCTGCACCCCATGGCCCGAATTGACCAGCCGATAAGGCTGACGTTCTTTTAAACGGCCATTAAAGTATTTACTTTCCAACATTGTGCGACAGTGGCAGTGAAAACAAATTATCTGATAAAATCTCCAGCAGCCATGATGAAGGAGCAATTAAAAAAAAAGCAGCACAATTCGTAGTTTAAGTGAAGATAAGCCCAACAATTTGCAACAAGATGCAATGTAACTTAAACGTTTGCTGACTCAGCTGCGATTGCCGGACTTCTAACATTATACAATGCACTAATTACTAGCTAATCGAAGAAAATCGAAGAAGCGACAAAACGAGGCAACCGTTTCGTAATATTAGCTTCATACGATGCTTGACTAACCCATTAAACCTCCTCTCCCCCCTCCCCACACAAACAAAATTACAATCTACATTATGAATACCGTAAGCGAGCGAGAGGCATCAATCATCATCATCATCATCATTTTCATCTAGATTTGGGGTTTGTTTAATACCTCTGTAATACAGTGGCTACCCAGACCACTGCACTGTGACTGAGGTTGACGCTAATGACCTAGTTGTCGATGCGCCATTAACCCTCTGTCACTTTGGTAGCCCCCCCCCCCCCCGCTAGTCAGTAACAATTCGCAGAAGTGTACACGAACAGCGCTTGAAACCAATTAAACAAAGACATTGTCACTGTGTTGCCGCAGTTATTTCATTGGTGTTTTGGGCCAGTTTCATATTTGGATAAACATATCTTTTGGTATCACATTGGCCGTTTCATTTGTGTCTTACCTCGCTATTAGGTACAACAGTGAGATATTAATAATAACGCTGAAACAGTGTAAATGAACAATGTAGAATACGATAAGTAATGAAAAAACTTAAAAACATTGTTGGGCAGTGGTCATTGTCCTAAAACTAGGTGATAACACGCAAAGGCATGGACATGGCTTTCACTCAAGTGTCAACACTTGAAAAATAAGAGCCATTAACCTCTTCCCCACCACTATACGATATTGAAACAATGAAAGACATTGTTAAAAAATTGTTGGACAGTGGTCATTGTCCCAAAACTTGCTGCCACCAGACAAAGTCATCAGACATGGTCAATTGTAATGACTTTTGCTCAGTTTTTGAGGCCGTATGTAGCTCTAAGAATATACAAATCTATCAAGTGTAAACATTTGAAAAAAAACTGTGTCTCTGTACACCCCGAAGTGCCTATAAAAACAGGTGCCTACTTTTATTTATATTTACCACGTCGTAGTTCACTCGGCATCCAAGGCCAGCAAGGTATTTGTGACATAGATGCAGAGCACGCATACGTGACGCTTCTGCCAGCTTGCTGCATGTTTGTCATAGCACAATTACAGTTATTCGAAAATTTATGATAGCTTTGCGTAATGTTATGGGTTATTGCTTTACTGTCCTTACCTCTTGCATGCGAGCATTTTACAACGTTTACGTGCTATGAGGAAGGCTAACCTACGTCGTAGTAGGCTATTTGTTTTACAGTGGAAAGGAGTCTCTGTAATTGGCTTCTGGAAAAGTATAACCTTTCGAAAACGATGGAAGGTTGCAATGGTGTTGTTGGAGCAAAGGCAATTAGCCCCCTCCGCCAAATTTACTTTTACGATCCACTAAAATAGCCACTGAAGGCACTATTTTGGCGCTATATCGACATTGTTTACCTCCGCCATTGTGTTGGCAAAGGAGTGACTAAAACGTTGTTCCTAACCCCGACGTTATATGCTCTTCTGGCGCACTTCCAACATCATCGTGCCCTTAAAACCGGGGGAAAAACCTTAAAGATGCCATACTGCCTAGGAGGTCATACATGTCAAAAATGGGCCGCATCTCTGGTAACGTTGAGGGACCGGTACCTCATTATACAACCTCGGGAAGATTATTTATCGCAAATGGAAAACGTGGCTTGAGTGATATACGATGCTCCCTCTGTATGGATGTATGTTTTTCCGGTAACTCTTCATACAGTGTGCGGTGTGCGTGTTACGCATAATAGCATGTGCCAATAACGGAACACTCTTCCCCGTTATTACTTTTTAAAGTTATCGCTAAAGGCACAAGCTGACTTCCAGTTGCTTCCAGTGCACTCCATACGGCCACAACTGAAGATCTCAATGCAGATCGCATGCAAACTTTGGCGGTGTGTGCTGGGGGTTGGCATTGCGTGCATCGGCATGGCGAAACGCGAACGAAGGAAGGTACAGGAGAAAAGAGTCCGTAAAGTAGGGGAATAAAATGCCACCAATGATCGGTTTCCTGCGATGCCTTCCAGCGCTACGCGAAACCCGAATCCAGAATGGCCTTCGTTTGGGGTTGTGCGTGTGCATTCGATAAACCAAAGTACTTTGCGCTATGCCATCCATCCAACAGCAAGCAAACCTGTGCGCGCCATTACGCCCAAGTTATAGTTTCTGTCGGAGGCCGGCCAGAAAAGTACTTTATAAATGTTGTGTTATGGGAAGCTTTGTGGTTCAGCATCATCCAACAAGGTTACGGGGGTTAGATTGTGAAACGTATAAACTGACGTTTTAAACTTGAAAAGGGACTGCTGAATTCCGTGTGTGTTGCACTACAGTGTTTGCGACGTCTGTGTGGTTAAATCTAGCGAATAAACGGAATGGTTTTGAATTACAACGGGAACCAGGTGTTGTTCGTATATGCGGCGTACGTTCACAGCAGGTGTGGATGTCAAAAGTAATATTTAGGGTGTCGGGTCCCCTCTGTGCCCGTTTTGTAATAGGGATGAAGAGTCATACGCGCAGCAATTTTTCTCACGCTGTATAGAAATATTGTAGATTGAAGTCATGAAATTAATGCCAAAGTACGAAAAATGCCAAAGCAGTGAATGCATTAATTATGTTGATGAGGGATATCCCTCCTGAATGTTATTGGTGTCGCCGGCCATTTTCGTTCCGTCATGGGCTTGTTGGTTATCACCATATAGATGGTGTTCGCCACCGTTTCCATCTTTTGCAAAACTTAGCGCGAAAATTGAGGCAATCATGCTGTTCTTCTATCCCCGGTTTCTCAATTTTTGCAGGAGGTACAAATATATGATAACATATGTATGATAACATACATATTGTTTTTTTTTATTAATATCTCTGCAATGTGTGGCGCGATGGCAACCCAGACCACTGCACTGTTCATGAGGTTGGCGCCTACGACCTAGTTGTTGGTGTGCCATAAAGCCTCAATCCTCCCCCCAAACATCCCAAGCGTAGACCAGCTGCACGACAGAAGGAAGAAAAGATGTTGTACAAACCACTTAGTTTATTTGCAGCCTGTTTTTTATTTCAAACTCTTACCAGTTCTTTTGGTCACTAAACGTTACCTTGAAAACCAACTGTTAAATAAAAACGAAAAATGTGCCAGGAACTGGATGATAACAGAACGTCTTGCACAATGACAACACACAATTGTCACATTGTTCTTAGTGATCAACAATGTCTCGTTTCTTCGTATTAGTCACATTAATAAGTTTCGAACTGAGATTATTAGACCCCTTACGGAAATGTTGATTAATGAAAACAAACAGAGTTTATTCCTTGCATTATTTCTCATGTGAAGGCCAAGAATCAATGTTGCTTTCTCTCCTTGTGTATTGTTTGTGAACTGTACGTCACAACTGAGAAAGACTGAACAGCTACTTAGCTCGTCTGCAGCCTGGAGCCAGTATCCAGCCGGGTAGCGCAATGGTTAGAGCGCCAGGGCTGGTCAGCGAGAAGTCCTGGCTTCGAGTCACAGTCGGGGCAGTTGTCTTTTTTTTTTCTTTCTCAGATTAGCGTATCTTGTATCCATCCAAGGACAGTCTTTAATGCAGGCTGTTTGCTTCGTTTAAGCAGAGTTCTCTTTAAAGATTTGTGTGATTTGTAACTTCTGGCTAGTTATCTGAAGAACCCTTCTCTGGTTTGTAACCGAAAAAGTCCCTCACCAGTCAGTGATGCCCAGGGTACTGTAAGATACTAACATCCACCTTTAACAGCTACAGAAACTATTCTGTCATGTTCTGGGCAGTAGCTTGGAGCCGTGCGATGATTTGCAGGTGCAAGTTCGAATTACTTGAATTTGCCTTTTCCTTTACTAAAAGTTCGTTCTTCTGGAACGTAGGTTGAAAAGTGAGTCGGTCATTCTAGAGGAACGTTAGTATGGTTCAGATGATATAAGTCACCGGAAAAAAAACCATTAAAACAATCGGATGGGTAGACAGCATTTTCTTTTACAAGTAGGAATGCATGAAATCTCAGCTGTAAACTCCTCAAGTGTAAAACTAAATATTTACCGATAGTCTTGCCAAATGGTTACGGATTTACTGAGTATCTGGTAATTGAAATTTTTCTTCTGAGGTACGTTCTCTTAAGTTCCGGTCTTTTAATATTTTCTGGTTCCCGATAACGTTGCTGTGCGACAACGGTTATCGCACATGCATGGGACAACATACGGGATAAACTCATTCTTCTTCAACTTGGTACCTATCCATGCGAAGACTATATACTTGTACCTCTTCGCTTGAAAGCCGAAACCGACTGGATGGACTAGGTACACAGTGTTATTGTGTGCGCGGCGTATATTGAGTCCTGCAGTATTTTTTGAGCGGCTACGTCTTCCTGGAGGAGGCGGCTTTAATCGACGGCCGCCGCTGTTTTTGTACTATAGTTTTCGTAACCATCTTGGATATCAACAAGGCACTCTGCTACCAAAAACGTATAATCGATTGTCTATGTTCGTTCTGCGGTGAACTCAGGATAGGCCGCGAATACTATAGTTCAACTTTACTCCTGAAAAGCTAATGTCTGTTGACGAATTGATGATGTCGGCTGTAACCTTAATGACTAACCGTGCACAGGAAAATCAATGCGTTGGCGAGGGAAGGAGTTAGTGGGACGAAGACGGAATGATAACCTGTTCTAACTTAGCTTCTTTAATCTGGCAAGTTTGGGTTTTGTTGGATTTGAATTGATTGTAAATTAGGCAGGTGCTTTACCAGATGTCAGCCATCAAGGTTCCTTAACCACTAATAATTACCGACGCCACTTCAAAAAGAAAAAAAGAAAGTTCGTTTTCTTGAAGTTACATCTCTCAACCATCAGCATGAAGCATTCTTTATAATCCATGATGTACTGCAACGCTACTATACTATATTTTGCGACGGACGTATAAAGGAAGTTCAAAAAATTGTCTCAGCTATAGAGATGCAAGCAAAGTTTATGTAACACAGTAATTTAGTTCATGCTTTCTATAAATGGTATATATGGGAATGGAAAACCATCTTCACACATGCTGCCTGTATGTCCAGGAGGTACAGGTCTATGATAAGATCTAGATTTGGGGTTTGTTTAACATCTCTGTAATATGTAGCGCAGTGGCAACCCGGACCATTGCACTGTGACCGAGGTTGGCGCTAATGACCTCGCTGTCGACGCGCCATTAAGCCTCAATCATCCTTCCCTATACGTCTTTCTTTCCACCATAAGCAAAGATAACGTCGCTCACATTATTTTTATACTTTTTTCGTGTCAAAAGAGTAATTTACAAGAAAGTTCCTGAAACCAAAAAAAAACTGGCTGTCCATACGTCAGCATCAAGAGGAGGTGTCGGGAGGGAAAGTGGGAGAAGAGCCTAATATATTTAAGGGTCGGAAAATCCAATGGGTTTGGTTAAAATGTTAAATTAAACAGACGCAAATCTGGTTATTTTACCTTTTGATGTAAAGGTAATAAAACCCCTGAAGTGGGAGACTCCACTATCCTGACATTTGAACTCTGGGTAGATTTTTCCGGCCCAGTCAGTGAGTTCCATTGAATCTGAGCTTTTTTCTACCCGAGCCGATGACGAGGTGATCATTTAACAAAACAGGCCGATACCAAATCTCAATAACCGATCCCTGTTCCCAATTAACCTAAAACTGTAATACTAAAGTATGTCTTTATAAAAAAAAATTGCTTTATAAAGCATTGGACAAAATGCACATAATTATTTAAAAAAAATTGGTTTAAAATAACATTTCATATGCTGCAATCATTTCAAAAACCCCTAATAAAATAATCGACAGCTAGTTAGGGTTTGGACCATTGGAAAGCTGCTGAAAAAACTCGACGAGAAGTGCAAATATCTTCAATTTGGTTTATTCCCGATCTATCCGGGATTTATCTATAGATCCCGAGTTCTATCGATCTCTATATTTACCTATATTTACTGAACTCGGGATAAAACCAGGTTAGATCGGCAATAAACCAAATTGAAGATATTTTCACTTCTCGTCGGGTAAATATTGGCTAGATCGGGATCGGTAATCGGAATCCGCCCAGCCTTACAAAATATGCTTTTAGGTGCTCACAGTTGATAGACACAGGTCGGCTAGTGAGGCCGCGTCTTTATCATCAACAATCACTTTTGACGCGTCAAATAAACGTTGCATGAACGAACTATGACGCCACGAACCAATATGTCTTCGTTGTTGTTGGCTCTTGGCACATTTGGTTACCCGGATGATTCTTCAACCCCAAGTCCGATTCCGAGTTTTTTTTTTCGATAAACCTTGTCTAGGCTCCCGTGGGACTGCATGCAAAGTTTGGTTCCGATACTCCTTGTTGTTTACACGTGATGCGCGATCTAAGATCACATTGGAGTGTGTGCATAGCGGTCTTCGCACCTATTAATCAAAAACTAACGTACAACTACTCGCGTTTCGTCTTTGAAACAATTGTTGAAGACCGCTGATACACAAATTCAACCAATACGGAAAACTTTACAATTCTTCATGGCCTATTTTAATGGCATTGTCAGTACCGCTGACTACCGAGGCTTTGGCCATTGGTTGAACATATCGATGAATCAATTCCCCACTCAAACATTCTGACATTAAGTTCAAAAAGGCAACGGAAACAGGTTTTATCTTTTTTTTTTTAACGTCAGGTCTTGTGGGATTTATATTGAATTATATGATTTTCCTGATTCTGTGCAAAATCCAGTTTTTGGGGAAACTGTTCACCCTCTTCTTCTTCTCCACGCCAATGTTGCCTCCGGATTTATATCGAGAAAATTCAAGGGGAAAAAAGGGCAAATAGAAAAGTCACACCAACTTAGTAAGGACCAACCAAACGCACACCTTTATCATTTCAGCCGAAGTTGTTGTTTGTAAGTTCCCACACACACAACTTTTTTTTTTCATCAACGGTCCTTTTTTTTTTTTGTGCGTGTGTTGTTTTCTGAAACTCCTTTGAGGTTTGTTTCATCAGGAGAGGAAATATTTTTTTGGATTCGGTTTTTTTTTTGGTTTGTTGGGGACCCCTTTTTCTCTCTTTTGTGCTTTAAAAAGAAGTGCAAGTCAATTGTGTTGGGGTTTTGGAGAGATTGAGATCTGCGCGTTACCGCCAACTGAACGATGTCTAACGCTAAGTGAAAGTGCTTGAGCGTTTCCCCGTTTCCATGCATGTGTATAAGCTCTCTCAATTTCACTCACCTTGCGCAAACAACGCCTTTGGGTTTAAGCGTAAATACTATTGATCTACTTTGGATTGAGTTCCCTTTCTCGTTTCAAGCTGGCTGGCATGGCTGGAGAGGTCTGATGTTCTGCCGTTCTGGTGGGGAAGAAGGACGGCTGGGTGTCAAAGGCTTGGGCGTCACAAAACCCTTTTTATCCTAAGCAGCAACGTTCTATAATGTCGTCTGGTTATAACAAAAAAAAATATGGAGTGATTTGGAGGAGTGACAAGCACCAGAAGAGGCGAATTAACGGATAAAGTCTACAGTGGTTGTGACGGAAGCTGTGGCCTTGAAATACTAAATTGCTGTAATTAAAAATAATAATAATAAGCTGGTAACTGGTAACTTATTTACTGTTGGCGAACCGTCAGCATTTGCCCGGATGGCAGAAAATACCAGCCGCGACCTATTTCTGATGTGGTTTCTTCTTTCACCCGGATTGCAGGATACGTCGCTCGAGAGATATTCCTCAGTTGGCATTGCTGTTACTGATAACGACACCTAACTTGTGCTTGTGTAGATAATAATAATAATAATAATAATAATGATAATAATAATTAATATTACATTTTATTACACGACGTTTCATTTTCTTCTTGCGTAATAAATTTTTTTATTGTAATAATGAAATAACTTTTTATTATTATAGTATACTCTCTTAATTTATTTAGTGTTGTAATTCCATATTCCTTGTAATACTAAAAATAATACTAAAAATAATACTTATTACAAACAATACAAGAAAAAAAATTGGTAGGGAAAGTCTTTACAAAGGGCAAAATTTAGGCTTGATGGCCTGGTCTTACCCCTAAACTACTTGAAACATAAGAAAAGTAATAGTAAATTACAAATATGTAAAGCTACTCATTAAACACAAAAGTACACAAATACATGTACACTAAATAAAAAAATAAAAAGTGGCTTTTAAAAACCAGACTGGTAAGGAGGGAAAAAAAAAAAAAACTTGTCGGCCCTCGAGTACCTTGTAGCTAAAACTCTCAGTGGCTTTCACCTACACACATTAGTTGAAAAAAGACTGAATTTTATAAAAACTAAATCTTCCAGTCATTACAGTTTGGCCAAACTGAAGAAAATAAATGGTGAATATTGAATACCATTAGTCACATGATAGATTTAGTACGGAGCAGGTGCGGATCTTACAACAAGGTTTTTGCATACGTTAATGCAAGAACTTCCGTGGGAAAGCAAGGCCATTAGGACGCCACAGAGGTGGAAAAATCTCCAATCAGTATTAAGCCCTAACCAGACTGGTTGCTCGCGGCTGCACGCCGACGCAGTATGGTGTAAAAAAGACTTCAATATTGGTCCTTAAACGCAACAACAACCACATGATTGCAGCAATTTTGATGTTGTTGGCATGTAGTAGCGCATCGTTTCGCACAAAATTTTCTTCTGTCTGGAGAGGGCTTTAGTCTTGACTGAAGTGTTGCTACGGTGGTTAGACTGACACCATCGTGCAGGATGTAGCCACTGATATTACTATAGCCTCCTGGTATTGAATAGTTAACGCTTGCCTGTCCAAGAGTCTGTTACAACAGAAGTTGTATCAGTAAAAATGCCACGATATACCCACGGAAAATTTACGAATGCGTTGGCACATTTCATACAAATAGTAACACCTTAAAGGTGCATATTGACCGAATGTGGTTACAGCATCTAGCGCCATTTGCCATTATTTAGTTCTGTGTAGCAATTGATTTCAACAAGCGAAGGAATGCGCAAAGAAATTTCTTTTTATACAATTTACTAGCCACGTGCCTCCTTAATTATTGAATGTAAAGTTGGTGCGTCCACGTGCAACAGAGAGCAAGCGGTCAAGGTTAACGATATCACTGTCACTAGATGGCCCCCATCTAGTGGTTCAAAATCTGCGTTTCAAAACGGTCGATATGCAGAAAAAAAACGCCCGTGATGCTGTTAGGCTTAACTTATACCGCTTGCTTCCTGGTGCACGTGGGCGCACCAACTTAACACTCAATAATTAAGGAGGCACGTGGTTTGTTTGTTGTTTCAAAAGGAATGTATTTGTGTGTTCCTTCCCCCGTTGAAAATAAGGGCTAAACAGTAGCAGCAAATGGCTATAGATGGCTTGTCATTTGGTAGCAATCCCCCTTTAACGTTAGATTGATTTCATTGTAAGACAACCGCGTTCAGTATCTTATTGCAAGAATATCATCACGTGATCCAAAAGTTATTGCTTGTTGTGAAGATGTTAACTGAAAATGATCGAAATGTAAGATAGGCATTTGCCAATGGAACACTACACTGTGACTGAGGTTGGCGCTAATCACCCCCAACGTCTTCTGTTTTCATATAGTTTCCTACGTGCCAACGGGAGAAACATAATCCATCCAAAACCAAAACTGGTATAAAAACCCGCCAAGTTTCCAAAAACAATCGGCCTTTGAAGGTAGTGATATCATTCAACCAGGGAAAAGCTGCGAAGGTCAATCCTATTAGCCAAGTTAATCGCACCGACTAACAGCTCGAAAGTTAAATGAAAACTTGAAGATTCCTACTCGCTGTAGCAATGAAACCCTGTGCATGAAACCCTCGCTGTAGCAATCTTCAACTTTTCATTTAACGTCCAAAGTATTATTTGGTGCGATTAACTGAGCTAATAGGATTGACCTTGGCGGCCTTTCCCTCGCTTTTTAAGACTATGTTGCACGGTTGCATAATAGATTACACGCACACTTTGGATGTTGATAACAAGCCAAAAGAAGCACATATAAATAAGAAAATAAAAAGGAAATTTTAGAGATTACTTCATTCCGTTTTCAAGCTGGTAAAAAAAAACCTTATAGGATTTGAGTCATAATCATTGGATGAATGCTCTGTTCTCCTGTCCGGGGCTCTTAAATTTTTGTTTGGGGGGGGGGGGGGCGGGCGGGGGAGATTGAGGGCTTAATGGCGGGTCGACGGCTAAGTCATTAGCGCCAACCTCAGTCGCATTGCAGGGCCCCAGGTTGCTACTGCGTCACACATGAGAGAGATGATAAACAAAACCCAAATCTAGATCTTATCTTATCTTTTCTGGAGGTGCAGATGTACGATAAGATCTAGTTTGGGGTTTGTTTATGATCTCTGCAATGTGTGGTGCAGCGGCAACACACACCACTGCACTGTGACTGAGGTTGGCACTAATGACCTAGCTGTCGATGTGCCATTAAAAGTACATTCCAGCATGCTCAGATTCTAGCCTGAAGCCTTACATAAAGCAAAATTCTTCGTAAAAAAGAGTGAAAGTTTTTCGGAATTTTTATTACCGAAGCCTAAAGCCAAAAAACTTTGATAATAAGAAAACCAGCTGCTTTCTCCCTGCGAGACCAGATTGAAAGTAAGCAACGTAGATCGTGCCTTCTTTTCAATATCAAGAGCCCTAACGGCCATAATTCAAAATTGTTAATACCAAGTTCATGTAAAATGGGAACCTATTCTTTTATAGTGTCCGCGGCCTATCTTGAGTTCTCCGCAGAACGAACACAGATAATCGATTTGAGGTTTTCAGTAGCAGAGTGCCTTGTTGATATCCAAGATGGTTACAAAAACAATGGTGGTCATCGATTAATGCCGCTCCCTCCAGGAAGACGTAGTCGCTCACAAAATACTTGCAGGACTCAAGATACGCCGCGCACACAACAACTGCCTATATTCTGGCAAAATATGGTTGTGAAGTGGGGCGGGGGGGATCTTGTGGCAAGAATAAATAATTTTATGGGTAATTCATGATCGATTTTGTTTTTAGGAAAGTAAAATCTTGGTATTTACCAAATCATGAGAGTTGAATCCTTGATGCTACGTTAACGAATTTGATTGATCATTCGATTTCAGATTTGATTTACGTTATGAAATTCTCCTTTTTTTTTTTTGTTTTGTTTCGTGGTGCTAATATAAGTAGCGCTGCAGGACGGTGCCTTGATTGGAATCTGATAAACTACATTTTGTGCTGTTTTGTTTTTTATCACTTAGTTTTACTAGCATAGTTAATTGCTCTTATTCATCGTCTTTTGATTGACGTTGAAGACAAAATTTCAGCGAAATGCTAGTGCAAATACTAGGCAATACTAGTGATCGTGTTGTGGTAGCATCTTCATCTGTTGTAGAACTTTCTATGGGAACTAAGTGTTACCAATACGTTTGTTACAAGTTCACTGCTTGGATAACAACAATTGAGGCTGGCATTGAGTAGTAATAATAACAATAAGATTATTTTATTCCACACTGCATGAGACCCATAGGGTTTATATACTCCTTTTAAAAAATAACTATTGATTGTAGCAAAATTCAATACATTCTTATACAAATTTCACTAAGTTATGCAATTCTTAAAAGATGTATAATATACAGTGTCCTTATGCTAAATAAACCAATAGTAGTAGTTTATTTAAAACCCAGTTTTTAATTTCTTTCGTAAAGTTATAATTGAGTTCCTTAATTCCACCGGCAATTATTAAACACTTTTAGGATTATACTATTGGTAGAATAACAATAATAAAAATAATAGTAATATATATTTTTAATTAACTCAACCTGCTCAAAGTTCAAAGGAACTTGTGTGAGCAGCAAAAAACACATACAATTCGGCACAATAAATAACACAAAATATATACAATAAATTTATATTTGAAATTATGTATCTACGACATACATCAATAAAGGCACATTATAAAAACAATCATAATAATAAAAAGAAAAAGTGTCTTACATGTTTATTAATTATTTTATTAATTCCTATTTCAAATAATTTTTAAAACAATTTTCTGAACACTTTATTTACATATACAACACTAGCAGTATATTAGTTCTAATTATTTGTTTCTAATTAAATTATAGCTTTATATATTTCTACTTATGATGGTTTTAGCGCTATTTTTAACTCTGTTATACTTTGATAATTAAGAAAATTTTCATTCAACCTGTATACTTATTGAAATATATGTGGTATGTAGAAGTTTCTACTTTCTGGTCCATGGGAGTTATTCCAGTCTGGAATTTAAAATGTAATTGTTTTTTTTTTTTCAGTCGTTCACTTTTTGACTCTGTTGGTTGGTTATAAGTGTTACTATAATAATTGTTGACAGTGATTACATAATTTCGAAGGTCTTCTATCTTTAGAATTTTATTTTTATAATAGACCTCATGTGTATATCAATAATAAAAATAATAATAATAATAATAATAATAATAATAATAATAATAATAGTTGATAGTTGATATTCTCAAAGAACGCTGTAATAAGCAAAGAAAGGAAATTAATTCACCTGCCATTCACCAATGCCAAAATATTAACAAGGAATTAAAAAATAGCAAACATGCAAGTCCAGAAGCCTTGGCGATCAAATGGGTGAGCAACATCGATGTAGAAGATGGTAAGCCAGCATGCCAGAAATTAGTTACATTCTACACAGGGTGTTCCATAAAATTTTATATTAAGTAATCCAACAACCGTGACCAATTATCGTTCAAATGGTCTCACATTTTAAGAGCCTGTGTTGACACAACACAAGTTTCGATGTTTAATGTGTGATGCGTGTATCATTTCAGGTGTAGAAATGCAATTCACTGGAAAACAAATTTTGTGTTGGAATATGCTCAAACATATAGTCGAACACAATATCTCTCCTGCTCGACTTTTCCTTCCGCTGCTGGTGGTCGTCCAGATCCTTGTGCCCTACACAAACAGCGTTCCTCTTTGACATTTTTGTACAACGTCCAAATCTGCATTGCAGTTGAGGGGGGGGGGGGGGGCGCTTTAATTAAGAACGACAGTGATA